>JADBJO010001043.1:125000-135000 GCA_016801955.1 Conus betulinus | reverse complement strand
AATAGAAAAGCTTCCACAGAAACTAATATGAGAGAGAAAAGTACATCATTGACACCACTAACCGATTCTGTGAATGATTCAAAGGATTTCTGGGAGAAAATTAAACAGCACAGAAAAAATAAACCGGTCATTAATATCATTTGTAACATGAACAGGTTTTAAGATTTGAAAGAGTGTTTAATCAAGACTTTATCGAAAACGGTGACGACATGGATTTGTCAAGAGAAATTGGAGGTGACAACAGGCGTTCTTGATTACGAAATATACGAGCCAGAGATAAGGAAAGCAATTTCACAGTTAAGGATAACAAAGCAGCAGGGTTGGATGGCACACACACAGTGACCTACTGAAACATTTCGGTACTATTACTTGGGTTACAACAGCTCAAACTGTGTTGCTTGAGAATGGGTTTGAGCGAGTGTCGATGTTCGGTATTTGTGCACCAGATGAATTTTTTTTTTTCTTCAAAGAGATTACCTGTTGATGTTTGTACATTTCGTTTTGTTACAGATGGCACGTGCAGTCGGAAATCAGTGCAGATTCTCCACGGACCAACAAAATGACGTTCTGGAAGGGAAAGTAAGTAAATAGATGTCCTGTGGATTCATACGTGCCGCGATGTACTTGTATTTGTTTGTTTGTTTATTTATCTATTCATTCATTCATTCATTCATCATTCATTCATTCATTCATTCATTCATTCATTCATTCACTCACATTCACACACACCCACACACACACACACACACACACACACACACACACACACACACACACACACACACACACACACACACACACGCACGGATAGAAACACACACACACACACACACACACACACACACACGCGCGCGCGCGCGCGCGCGCGCGCGCACGCACGCACGGATAGAAACACACACACACACACACACACACACACACACACACACACACACCACACACACACTCATACACACTCACACGAACCCCCCCTCCCCCCGCACCCCCCCCCCCCCCCCCCACCCCCCCACACCCCCCCCCACACGCTCGCACGCAGAGAGAGAGAGAGAGAGAGAGAGAGAGAGAGAGAGAGAGAGAGAGAGAGAGAGAGAGAGAGAACAAAGTTCGTGCACACTCGCATGAAAGAGTTCCTTGTGCTCTTTAGTGCAGGGAGTGTATTCATGTCCAGTTGCTACCGACCACCGATCTTTATTTATAAGCTGGGCATGGGCGATTAGGTTCGTGCCCTTGAAGGCATAGGCACGCCCATGGCCCCTTCCAGACCATCGCCCAATTGGGTTCATAGTCTTGGAGACCTGGCCGGCTGTTCACCTCTCCAGGTATGAGAGTGACCCCCCTAACTACCGTGCTTCCCTTTCTCTTAGTTCCACCCCTGGGCAATTTTGGTCTTCGACTTCTCGTCGTCGTCGTCTTCTATGTTATCATCATCATCATCATGATCATCATCATCATCATCATCATCATCATCATCATTTCTTATTCTTTCTTATTATTATCATTACTATTATTTTCATTATCATTTTCAGTAGTAGTAGTAGTAGTTGTGGAGGAGTGTAGTAGTAGTAGTGTTTGTCGTCGTCATCATCATCGACATCGTCGTCGTCGTGATCATCACAATCATTCTTGTTATCATTATTTCATTATCATAATGATTTATTATCATAATGATGACGAGGAGGTGGAGGAGAAGGAGGATTCCTTGAAAATAACATTATCCCACAAGGATTGTAAATAAAACAATGACATTCTCACCGGATTTTTTTTTTTTTTTTTTTTTAAAGGAGGGCATAATGTGGAGAAAAGATGACGAAATGTTGTCATTTGACCTGAAGAAAAAAAAAAACCGACACTGGCAAGTATTCTGATTAGTGACAAAGAGAGGACGGCTATTGTAAGAAACAGAAGAAATGCCGGCTTAAACTTGTAATAAAGAAAAAAAAAAAAGACTGTGTAAAGAAAGAAAACCATGGGACGTTAACAATGATTATCAATATGAAATCAACCCAGACTGTATAAATAGGCACAGGACAAATAAGAAGATATGGTAACGAAGGAAGAAGCATTACAGGTACTTAATACAAAGAACATTGAAACAGTCCAGTAACAGATAGCATGACGGTTGTTAATTGTTTGTTTCTTTTTTTTAAACAAAATAAGTTAATTCTCGTTCGTTCCATGAATGAAGGGATTCGGCGTGGCAAGATGTATTAGCGTGCGTACGGAAGTCGCATTAGGACTGCGTTATTACGAAGACTTGTAAACGAAGATGAAACAGACTTCACACCCGTAAGGTATTTCGGAGACGAATTAAGAATTTATGCAATTCAATATGCTATGAAAGGAAATGGCTACAGTATCTCGGGTTGATAAATAGAGACGAAAAGTCCCAACACTTTATCATTTGCATTGAGTGCTTATTATCAAGTCATGTGTAGGCTTCAATGATTTAACTTCCTGTGCACAATGGAAATGCATGCTGGTATATGCGATTGATATAATTTTCCTGCCACATTTTCGGAAAGGAGAAAAAGTTGTGTCTATCATTGTTCCTCCAGAACACTTGAAAGGGTTTTCACATGTTCTCTCTCTCTCTCTCTCTCTCTCTCTCTCTCTCTCTCTCTCTCTCTCTCTCTCTTTCTAAAGCAGTTTTAAAAGCATTTTTGTTCTTAGTAATGCGAGAGATTGATGGCGATGTACGTGCGCGCGCGCGCGTACACACCGATGTGTGTATGTGTGTGCGTGCGTGCGTCTCTCTCTCTCCTCTCTCCATCTCTCTCTCTCCTCTCTCTCTCTCTCTCTCTCTCTCTCTCTCTCTCTCTCTCTCTCTCTCTGTGGATGGAGGAGGTGGGGGAGAATTATACGTTCGTATATGTGCGTTTTAGAAGAAAAAGCTTGGAAAGCCAAAGGGAAGAGATACGTCAGTTACATTGAATGAAGAGACGGAACTGGTGGTGATAGTGACAGATTGGAGAGTTTAGGCCGGGGTTAGTTAATGAGAGTGAGAGTCTCTGTATATAAAGATGAATCACCCAATGTTTTCTTGAATCTGTGTTTTTTTTTGGGGTTTTTTTTTCTCAAATAAGCTGCGGTTAAAAACATCGATGTTCCGTGTGTGGTAGGAAGAAACTCCAGGGAGGGCTTGGCAGCAGAAGGTCTTTGAAGAACAACTCCCTCTCCCCCTCCCCCTCCCGGTCTCTCCCTGTCAAGCAATGTTTGGGCCCTGAGCTGTTAGAAATCCTTTCTACCATATGGAATATCAATGTTTTAACCGACGGCGATTGAACAAAACATTGATTTTCCATTTAGTAGGAACAAGCATTGACGTTCTGTGTGCACACACAGCAATATTTCATGACTTGCTTTAACAGTTTGATTATTTTTTTTTAGTTCCTTGTATTCTGTTCGTTGTTCACTGTGTGTGTGTGTGTGGTGTGCGTGCGTGTGTGTGTCCGTGCGTGCGTGCGTGCGTGCGTGCGTGCGTGCGTGCGTGCGTGTGTGTGTGTGTGTGTGTGTGTGTGTGTGTGTGTGTGTGTGTGAGAGAGAGAGAGAGAGAGAGAGAGAGAGAGAGAGAGAGAGAGAGAGAGAAGGTAAAAAGAAATCTGTCTGCAAGGAAGAGACAAAGAAAACAAACGCATGTGCTATTTATTTTAGGAGATTCATAGTTGTCCATGTTTGTGGTACTTTTTTAAAGTGATCTGTCGGAAGATTCAACTGTTTAGGGCATACAAGTTCTAACTGTCATAAAAAGAAAAGTCTGAAATTTCATGAGTTCGTATCCAGCTGCTAAATTCCGATTAAGCTCAGTGGCAATCAAAATGCGAAACTTTCCAACGTATTTTAAAGCAGGTAAACTGCCAAAAGTAAAAAAAAAAAAAAAGGATAAGAACTTATATCTGACTTTTTTTTTAAAATTTTACAATTGTGAACAACATTTAAACGAGGACAAATAGACGGGACTTTTTTTTTTAGTGTGGGGGGGGGGGGGGGGGGGGGGGGGGGGGGGGGGGGGGGGGGGGGGGGGGGGGGGGGCCGTAGGGTTGAGGGTGTTCTTTTGTTTCTTATTTATTTTGTTTTCTTCTTTGTTTTTTTTTTTTCAATTTTGATTGCCAAATGTACCCATTATTGTTATATCTCTTAACATACCCATGCGTTGTGTCTATTGTTCTGTACACATGAACGCCCCCCCCCCCCTCCCCTCCTCATCCACGGCCACCTCACTCTCACCTCCCATCCCTTACACCGACCTTGACCCCGAGCAATTTCCCCTCTCTCTCCCACCTCTCTGTCTATCTGTCTTTCTCTGTCTGTCTTTTTCTCACTCAGTCTCTTAACACACACACACACTCTCACACACACACACACACACACACACACACACACACACACACACACACACACACACACACACACACACACACACAAACACGTTTACCCCCCCCCTGCCTCCTCCCCCTCCCTCCCCCCCTCCCCACCACACACACGCTGACGCAGCTCTCAGACACCCTCCGGCTCCGTCATGTAAAATGTATACAGATCGGTTCGTATCGTTGATGAATTGTACCAATCATTTCTCCCCACTAGCATTCCAGAGTGTGTATCGTCGGAACGCGTCCATAGACAGACGTCCGCTTGAGGTAAATGCAGAATTCTTTTTTCTTTCTTCTCTCATACTTTAACCTCTGCAAAACAACTTTATCTTATTATTATTATTATTTTTTTTTTACAAAAAGGTAGTGCCAATACTGTATTTCTTTTCTTTAAAGTAAACAGTTTTTTTTTTTTAATGTATAAACGTTGAGAGAGTTGGTAGGCTAATGGTACGTCAAATGAATGGAGCACGCACATGGCAATGGACCAGCAACGCGTTTCCCCTCAACCTGTAGCGCTTCAACAAGCGAAGCAAACAACAGGGTGACCCAGGAAATCGGAAAAACAATGGCTTCACTAGTGTGTGAAAACGTCCTTCTCCCGCAGGTGAGTGATGATCATGACAGCGACGTGTTTCGTCTCGGGCATAGGAAAGATCCACTTTAAGTAAATGCTTTGTTTCCATTCATAGGTCCGTTTTCATGTATTTGTTTTTTTCGTTTATTCATACATCCTTTTACATGTTTATTTTCCTTTTTGTTTCCATTTTCTGTTACCCTCTATCTATCTAGATACCGACCTACCTGTCTTATAAAAAAAAAATGATGGAGCCAAGAAGCAGTCAATACGAATGAATTAATTGTTAAGCGACTCCGGCTCCCTCTTAACCAGTTGAAACGTTAGAGAGTTGGTAGTCATTGCTGATTTGACTACAAATCATCCACTAGCACACGCACCTAACATAGACGCACCGTGAAATAAAACCGTTTCAAAACTGTTCCTCTCCCTCCCTCCCTACTCCCTTGTTTAAAACAACACATCCATCTACAACAGGCACATAACATAGAGCGCGCCGACGTGAAAACAATAAACCCGTGTGGGAAAACTGTTCTCCCGCAGGTGAAAACCTAAAAGCATGACCGCGACACGTGTTTCGTCTGTGGCATAGTAAAGAGCCACTAAAAAAAAACAATCTTTTAATTCATAGGTCGGATGTATTTGACTCCGCCCCCCGAAGTCATAAAACTCGATGAAAGAACAACCCCCCGATCTACAATTAACTAAGCGAGCATTGATAACTAGTATGTATGTATTAGACATCCTTTTAAAAATGTTAGGTTATAAAATAGATCTGCTACAGAAGGGTCATAAACAAACGATAAGTCCAGATCGAATAACTTAACCAATTGAAAACGATAAGACTCCAGTCATGCCTGTTTAAGATAAATATCTAGCACACGACATAAACATAGAGAGCCGTGACGGCCGTGAAAACAACAAAAACTGAGAAAAGAACTGATACTCACTCTAGCACTCAAAGCAGATAGACCCCTACCGAAAATCTTATGTATGTACCAATGATTATGATGTAGAAGATGTATGTACCAGTATGTATGTATGGAAATATATGGAGAGATTAGGTATTGAAGAAAAAAAAACGATAAACTGGGTAGGGTTGTTTCCACGCTAATCATTCCCCTTTCGACCCCAGACCTATCTGAAATGTATGTATGCAGTATGTTTGTATGTTATGTATGGATTATATATATATATATACAGACAGACACGAACGACAGACAGCATATAATAGATAGACAGATAGATAGATAGATAGACAGGTAGATAGGTAGACAGACAGACAGATAGATAGATAATATGATGGATGGATAAGATAGACAGATAGATAGATAGATAGATAGATAGATAGATAGATAGATAGATGTAAGGTGACCGCTCTGAAAAAAAAAACCTGTATATTCGGCGGCTGTGCCCATGATAAATACACTCAACTATCTCTCTATCTATCTGTCTGTGTATACATCTAATTGACTCTTTATGTTCTCACAATGATGGAAAGCCGCAAACTGATGAAGATGTACACTTTTATGTGATGTAGTGGTCTACCTTTCAGGTTTCTTTTGTTGTTGTCGATTCAGTAAGTTTTATTTGCTCATCCTTTTTCGCCTGCTGGTTATTTCATTAGTTTGTTTATCCCTTTTAGTCATTTTATCACGAAGCGTTAACTCTTGATTTGTGTTCTAGTTTGCGCATATTTTCATGTTGATCCTGATAACTGATTGATGCCACTTTGTGTGTATTTTCACGCTGTTGATTCTGATGATGGTTTACTATAATGCTCTCTATTATTATTTTTTTTTCATGTTGTTTTGTTTTCCTTTTTTTTCCTTGTTCTTTTTTTTTCACTCTTGTCCTGTCAGCCTTTTGTTTAGTGCAATGCGTTGGCATAATTTGACGACGGTTGGTAATTGCGAAAAGCTGACCGCTTCTCTCTTCTTCTTTTATTTTTTTTTTTTTTTTTTGTCAAATGATAAAACAGAAATAGAACACGGCATTTAATCACGGATTATACAACTAAATTCTATACGCAGTAACTTTATTTGTTTGAATGCATTTTCTTTTTCTCGTGGATAGATGATGCTGGAACTTTCTTTCTTTGGTCATTTAGTCGTTGTTAACACAGCAGTCATAACTGTCAACTGTCATAATCACTGTTTCCTTCCCTATCCCCCCTCGCCCCTTCCTTCCCCCCCCCCTTTTTTCCCCCCCCCCCCCCCCCCCCCCTGCCCCCCCCTCCCTTTCCCCCCCCCCCCCCCCCCCTTGCCCCCCTCTCCCCCCCTTGAACTGTCCCTCCTTTGATAATTGTTGTCTGCTGTCTCTCTTTGATTATCGTTTTGCCTCTCTCTTACTTTGATTGTTTGCCTGCCTGTCTGCTTCTCTCTCTCTCTCTCTCTCTCTCTCTCTCTCTCCCTGCGTCTCTCTCTCTCTCTCTCTCTCTCTCTCTCTCTCCTCTGTTCTGTTGCATATGATTTTGTTTTTGCTCTTTTTGCAATTTTTGCAATTCTGCATCTTTAAATTAAATGCGTGAGAGTTCGAACGCGTGCCGGTGTACGCGCTCGTGCATGTGTGTGTATGTATGTGTGTGCGTGTGCGTGCGTGCGTGCACGCGCGCGTGCGCGCGCGCGCACGTGTGTGTGTGTGTGTGTGTGTGTGTGTGTGTGTGTGTGTGTGAGCCACCAAAATTTCTCAACAACTACCCCTCGCCTACACCCGTGACACAAACTGACGTTAGCACTTTTCTACAGAGGCGTGTAATGCTCCATCCGTATCTGTCCCACTGATCTCAACGACAGAAAAAAACATGTTTTCATTGGTGTGTGAGAGAAAGAGTGACATAAAGCCGGCGCCGTGCAAGCTTTTTTTATACTTTAGAATGTGCCCTCTCTAAACTTTACGTTGAGCTACCCAAATAAGATCAATCCACGCATGAGACAGCTGCAGGGGTCTTTCCATGCGTCTGCACCCGTGACCTACAGACGTCAACACTTTTCTGGTCATGGTCTCAATCTTGGGAAGGGACTCCCTGTGCCAGTGAAGTCACACCCACACGCAAACCCACCCCCTCTCCTTCCCTCCCACCCCTTTCTTTCTTGTGCCCATTCTCCCTCCACCCACCCTCACCCCTCGTCCTTTCCAGCTGCACTTGGATTATTTTTCTTCTTCTGGGGAAATGGCTGGCAATGATTTTTGTTTGATTACGGTTGAAGTATTGGTTGAAGTATCGATATTTATTGTTACTATAGTATTACATAAGTATACACAGAGAGAGAGAGAGAGAGAGAGAGAGAGAGAGAGAGAGAGGAGAGAGAGAGAGAGAGAGAGAGAATTTTCGTTGTATAAGCCACGTGATCCGTTATAGGGTGCAAATTGCTAATTGTATTAATAGGATATTTATTCATATTCTACGATGATAGTTTGCAACCCCGCTCGATGAACCACAGAACCATGTACAAATTCAGATTAAAGGTGTGCGCGCGCGCGCGCGCGTGCGTGTGTGTGTGTGTGTGTGTGTGTGTGTGTGTGTGTGAGAGAGAGAGAGAGAGAGAGAGAGGAGAGAGAGAGAGAGGTGAGGTGGTGGTGGTGGGTGGGGGGGGGGGGGGGGACAACAATTCTTTATTTCATAACCACAACGGTTTTGGCATTTATTAGACAATTGTTCTATATTTGCCTTGACTACTCTGTTGTTCCTTTATGAAGCGCTACGAACGCATATGCCATGATTTCCCACATGAGCACAAATTTTTCACAGGAAAAAAAAAAGGGAAACAAATCGTTTGCCGTCGCATGGGATATATTTAGGGATTAACAAAAGATAAGACACCCGCTCGCCCCCCCCCCCCCCCCCCCCCCCCCCCCGCCCCACACACACACACACACACACACACACACACACACACAACACACACACACAAACAAACAAACAAACAAAAAAAATAACGAACCAACTGACTACAATAAAAAAAAAAAAAAATAGAAAGTGAAAAAATGAATGTAATGCCATCCAATGAAACTATACAAAATATCCACATAAAGCATTAGACTAGGCTGTTATTGAATCTAATGTCCCCATATGTTGTTAGAGTAGGTTTTGCCGTACTATTATTTAATTAAATATTGTCACATCAATTTTCATAATGACCAAAAAAAAAAAAAAAAAAAAAAATGTTTTCCTTGCATTTGTCACCTCCCTCCCATATCCACTCAGTTCCCCCTAACCCCCACTCCCTCCACCCCACTTTTCGTATAAATCCACGACGTTTAGCTAATGCATTACAGAAGAAAATTTCCCACCATTATTTGTATCATATGTATAGGATAGAGGTACAGTAAGCAGTAGGGAAATGGGTATAGAGGCAGGGGTAGGGGACGGAATGAGAAGGGGGAAGACGGAAGAGGGAAGGGAAGGGGAGGAAGAAGGAATGGGGACTCGTATGTGTGTGTGTGTGTGTGTGTGTGTGTGTGTGTGTGTGTGTGTGTGTGTGGAAGGATGAGAGAGGTGTGAGGGAGGGGGTATTTGTATGAAAATAACGCCGATCCATTACACACGAGAGCGGACGCCGGCCCAGGCGTTGAGATCGGCAGACGAAATAAAACCCCACGACGTTTATCGTCGCACTGATTAGTGCTGCGCTCACACCTTTCAGTCTGCCGCCTGATCAGACTAATCCTTAAGCACCTCGCACGTCGCAGCACGGCCGATCTAAAGGTCACACAGCGCGCGGCGCGTCACCCTCGTAGCCAGGCGGCGGGGTTAATCGTGGATTTGTTACATGGTCGTTACGTGGGGGGTGTTACACTGTGGTTACATCGTAGTGGTGCCTTCGTCCTTTCACACTGAGGTCGTGAACGCTGTAAGTTGATCCCTTAGGCTCTGTGTTAATGAATGAGTCTCGATGGAGATTTTTTAAAGGGTTGTAGCGTGCGATTGTGGGGGAGATCGATCGGTTTTTTTCGGTGTTGTGATGATGCGAGCTGGTTTTGGTTTATCATTTTGTTGGTTAGGGGTGTGTTGTGCTCACGATAGTATGGTCGAATCGTTGTGTTGAGGTGTGTG
>JADBJO010001043.1:115000-117500 GCA_016801955.1 Conus betulinus | reverse complement strand
ATTCCATCTCATTCCATGCCATCCTACGTCATTTAACATCCCATGCCATCCTATCATGTCATCCCATCTCATCCCCATGCCATCCTCTTTTCATTCCATTCCATCCCATGCCATCCTATCTGTTTTCATTCCATTTTATCCCATGCCATCCTATCTCATTTCATTCCATTCCATCCCATGCCATCCTATCTCATTTAACATCCGATGCCATCCTATCATGTCATCCCATCTCATCCCATGCCACCCTATCTCTTTTCATTCCATTTCCATCCCATGCCACCCTATCTCATTTCATTCCATGCCATCCCATGCCATCCTATCTCTTTTCATTCCATTCCATCCCATGCCATCCTATCTCTTTTCATTCCATTCCATCCCATGCCATCCTATCTCTCTTTTCATTCCATTTTATCCCATGCTATCCTATCTCATTTCATTCCATTCCATCCCATGCCATCCTATCTCTTTTTCCATTCCATTTCATCCCATGCCATCCTATCTATTTTCATTCCATTCCATCCCATGCCATCCTATCTCTTTTCGCCTATCTCATCTCATGCCATTCTATCTCATTTCATCACATCTCATCCCATGCCATCCTATCTCATTTCATCCCATTTCATCCTATGCCATCTTATCTCATTTCATCCCATCTCATCCTATGCCATCCTATCTCATTTCATCCCATCTCATCCCATGCCATCCTATCTCTTTTCATTCCATTCCATCCCATGCCCATCCTATCTCTTTTCATTCCTTTCCATCCCATCCTTTTTCATTCCATCCATCCAGTTCCATCCTATCCCATCCCAACCCATCCCATTTCACCATTCCAACCCATTCCTTCCGAACCCTTTTCTCCATTCCTTCCCACCCCCCCCCACCCCACCCCATCTCTCTCATCTCACCGCAGTTTTGCCCCCCCCCCCCCCCCCCCCCCCCCCCCCACGACAATCTCATTCAGTCCTGCCCTCACCCTTTCTTTCTGGTGTGACCCAGGCACCATGACCAGCAGGATGAGGTACAGTGATGAGAGGGAACATCATCATGCACCGTGGGTTGTCTCCTCGCCGAGCAGCGCCCCCTGTGATGCCCGGCAGGTCGCAGACCCACTACGGCGGCTTTGGGCACCAGCGCGACTACCTGGGCAGTCTGGATCTGTCCGTGCCCACCTTCCAACCCCAGTCAGTGGCTTGTGGTTGGTTGTCGTGGTGGTGGTGTGGTGGTGGTAAAAGGTGTGTGTGGTGGTTGTGGTGATGGTGTTGGTGGTGAGGGTGGTGACAGAAGTTGTAGTAGGGGTGGTGATTGTGGTGGGGGGGGTGGTGGTGTGGTTTGTGTTGATAAAAGTGGTGGTGGTGGGGTGGTGGTGGTGATGGAATTGGTGGTGATGATGGTCTTGGAGGTAGAGGCAGTGGTGCAAAGTAGTGGAGATGTGTTTTGTGGTGATGGTGGTGGTGAAAGTGGCGACTGGGGATTGGGTAGGTAGGGTTGATGGTGGTAGTGGTGGTGGTTGTGATGGGGTAGTGGCAGACGTGGGGGTGGTGGTGTCGAAGTAGGGGGTGGTTAGGGGTGTGTAGTTGTGGTAGTAGAGGGGCTGGTGGTGGTGTTTGGGAAGTGATAATGGATGAGATGGTAGAAATGTAATGGCATTGAGTGGGAAAGGGTTGCTGGAGGTAGCGATGTTGGTAGTGGTTAGTAAATGTGGGAAAGAGGGGACATTTATTAACTGTTTATTTATCTCCATGTTCTTGTCTTGTGCCTATGATGACGCGCTACATAAAAGAAAGTTGAAAAACAGAAAGAAAGTGGACGTTCGAGTCATATTTCATCAACGCTAAATATCTCTTGTCATTTTTTTTTTTTCCCTCTTGTTTGTTTCTGTTTCAATGAATCTCATATATCAGATGCTGATATGAACATTCTCTACGCACTGAGGCAGAGAAGGGAAGGAGTATACACTGTGGGAGGAAAAGGGGAGGAGAGTTAGAATGGGAGTGGGGGGTGGGGGGTGGGGGGGGGGGGAGGGAGAGGAGGGGGACTGGCAGCAAAACTGATACTCTGTCAGCCAATCAAGTACACTCGCCCCACAAGACCTGCTGAATGCGCGAGCTGATGTGTGTTGACAGACAGAGAGTGATCTGAAAGTGAGTCAATGAGATAGTCAGCGATTCGTTCATGTATAGATGCGTTAACTGCTTGCTTGATTGAAAGGAAATCTGAAATGAGGCAGGGAACAAAAAACAAAAAAAAAAAAAAAAAAGCCACACACACACACACACACACACACACACACACACACACACACACACACACACACACACACACACGAACAAGTAGGATAACTCTTGCTTTTCATCATGCGAGTAGGAGTTATCCGACTTGTTGGTTATTGACTGCTTGATGGATTGCTTGGACTGATGGACCGACTGATGGGTGGTTGCTGTGGTGTTGCCATAACAGCAGGGGCTATAAACCCCGACGGCAGCAGCCGCTGTGGGTC
>JADBJO010001043.1:100000-110000 GCA_016801955.1 Conus betulinus | reverse complement strand
AGACCTTGGTGCATCTTCATTTGATGCCAAGGAGCGCAGACACCGTCAGTCGTGCCTCCCTGATGAGTCGGACCAGCGGATGAAAGGTCTTGGAGCAGGCGATAGGAATAATTCTGTCTTCAGGATAGGTTACGATGGTTTCCATATGCTGCTGTTGAAGGATTTACACATTCATGATGTATTTCCCAAATTTCATGTTCTCATTTTCGTCTTCTTCCACCCACCCCTTTTTTTTCTTAATTTTTAAGAATTTTGCCAGGTCATTAATGTCATGACATAAGAATTGTTAGCCTGCA
This sequence comes from Conus betulinus, assembly GCA_016801955.1. Classification (NCBI taxonomy): domain Eukaryota; kingdom Metazoa; phylum Mollusca; class Gastropoda; order Neogastropoda; family Conidae; genus Conus; species Conus betulinus. Next base: position 109,704 of record JADBJO010001043.1, on the reverse strand, counting down.
CTTGTTTCCCCCCACCACTCAACTATACAGCATAATTGATTAACATAATATGTTGAACAAATACATATTATATAAAAAAATAACGGCACAAAACAGGGAGTCATGTCAGTCAGTCACCCAGCCACAATGTGAAAATCATGGTGCAAAATAACGCTGTGAACAGGCTGTGAGTCAGTGGGTAATTTTCTCAAACGAGTGTAGAGCGGCAGGGGGTGGTTTTCAAACACTGACCTGTTCTGAACTAAATGTTAACATTTAACCGACTGCTCTCTCTCTCTCTCTCTCTCTCTCTCTCTCATCAGGAACAGACACACGCACAGGAACGCAGAGAGAGAGAGAGAGAGAGAGAGAGAGAGGAGAGAGAGAGAGAGAGAGAGGAGGCAGGCACAAGCACAAAGTATTGCCGAGTCTCTCATGTGCACACCGAAAAAACAACAGGTAGATTCCTGTTTGATAATGTAAAAACTTTGAAAACTTTATTGTTGAAGTTGTATAGTATAACTATAAGAACTATGTATAGCCAAGTACATGAGAGAGAGAGAGAGAGAGAGAGAGAGAGAGAGAGAGAGAGAGAGAGAGAGAGAGAGAGAGAGAGAGATGTATATGTAGCACAAATCATCATAAACTGGGCCTATATATTAAAACTGTATATATTAAAACTATAATGGCAATGTCGAAAATGCTTGTACGCTGACAGTAATTGAAAATCCTTACCGAAATACAAAACCGCAAAATACTGAGAATAGAATATAACCATTCGAAAAAAGGACCTTTCCTGTCTCCGACCTTTTCTATAACAAAGAGACAAAAGTCTCACATCACATAGAGTCTGTTGTAATCACTCACGCAAGCTATCACGCCGCCGCGAATTATGGGATTGAAGCGCGGAAAAAGATCAGATCAAGTTTTGGCATGTTCTCGTACATAGAAAGGAATCAGGTAAGGGGAGCAACTCTTGTAGAGACACACCGCTTCGCCTTGTGTCCCTTGTTGTGGAGTTTTATTCAAAAAGGGGGGGGGGGGGGGGGGGGGGGGGGGAAAGAAAAACACACGCATAGGCATACTCGTGCGTGCATGCGCGTGCTAACACACACACACACACACACACACACACACAGTGCGCGGGTATTGACTCTTATCTATTGACCAACAGTGTCACAGGACAGCAGGGAACTACTCTGTCACCCCTATCGACTGGTATCAAACACCAGCTGATTCCAAAGGCTGGAACACCGACTGCCCCCCCCCCCCCCACCTCCCCCCTCTCCTTTCTTTTGCATTCCTTTCATCAGTCCCTATTTCCTTTTTCTGCCCCTCCCACCCCTCAATTATTTTTCTTCTCCTTGTGTGTGTGTGTGTGTGTGTGTGTGTGTGTGTGTGTGTGTGTGTGTGTGTGTGTGCGTGCGTGCGCGCGCGCACGTGTGTATGTGAGAGAGAGAGAGAGAGAGAGAGAGAGAGAGAGAAAGAGAGAGAGAGAGAGAGAGCATCCCTTCTATCTCCGTACCTGTCCTTTTCTCTTTTTTTTTAAAATCTCCACTTTCTTTATCTGTCTGTCTGTCTGATTCTTTTTTTTTTCATCCCCGCCCCCTTGTCTGTCTCCGTAACTCCATCTCCACTCCCCCCCCCCCCCCCCCCCTTCCGCGGCCCAAAACTATCCCTGCTAGAACCGACTCTAAACTACAAACATGGAAACAGTGCCGTTTAGAACCTTACCCCATACCCCACCCTCTCCAAGGCAGACGAAATGTGGAAAGGGTTCTATTCACTGGAAGGTTAGGGGAGAGGTCTATTGCATTGCTGTGACAGAAACACTTGTTTTCTTTTCCAGTCACCCGACTTCTATGGAAGAACACATGCGTTAGATGCGCTGTATGCGTTAGAACAAAAATGATGACAAGATATGTAAACCAGCTTTTCCTCGACTTGGTCTGCAGTTCAGTTAGGATTCTGCTGTTCACCTAAAAGGTAGGGTAGAAATCCGTGTGTGTGTGTGTGTGTGTGTGTGTGGGGGGGGGGGGGGGGGGGGGAAAAAGAAGAGAGGTGATAACAGCAGTGTGCTTGGACTGCTGTTCAGTTACGGTTCTGCTGTTCGCATAAGGGTAGGGCAGAAATCGGGGGGGGGGGGGGGGGGGGGGGGGGGGGAGGGTGAAACAGTGTGCTTGGACTGCTGTTCAGGTACGTATCTGCTGTTCACATAAAGGGTAGGGCAGAAAGGGGGGGGGGGGGGGGGGGGGGGGGAGGGGGGGAGGGTGTGTGTGTATGTGTGTGTGTGTGTGTGTGTGTGGGGGGGGGGGTTTAAAAAATTGTACCGTTGCTGGCTTTGAAACAGCTCCAGGGAGAACGCCCCAAACAGACAAACGCACAAACCACTGTCCTGCAATCTCCGTGCAGGCCCCCACTGTCAGTCAGCCTGGTCACACTTTAGGATAGACGTCTCCAGCTGCCACTGCCACAGGCAGGATGGCGTCCATCTCAAGGACTGGGGGAGGTAGCCCCCCGTTCACCACCTCCCTGTCAGCTTCCATCACCACCACCCCCGCGCTGCTGAGGCTTGGGCAGGGCATACTCCAGCTTGGACCAGAACCACTTGTCCTCCGTTTTCAGGTAGGTGCTGGTGCGCAGGTAGGCCAGCAGCTCCCGGTCCAGGTGGCGCGCGCGTCCACAGGTCCATGGACCACGATCAGCAGCTTGGCATCACGATCCTTCAGCAGGCGACCATGAGCGGTGCGGAACTCATGCCGACACCATTCACTGGCCAGAAAGTCTTTGGTCAGTACCAGCAAGGTGCATCGAGAGTTGTTCACCGCCCAGGTGATGTTGTCGGCGATGGGAGCCCCTACCGGGAAATCCCGGAGATGGATGCACAGCTTGTAAGGTGTGGCTCTGTTTTCTAGTTGATCCACCAACTTTTCCACCACCCAGTGATAGTCGTGTTGGCTGAAGGACACAAAGACGTCAAACTGAAAGTTCTGAGCCTGGTCGTACTTGTACATGTCGAAGGGTCTCAGTCTGAAGCGTGTGTAAAGGAAGACGAGAACCTCCAGTTTGTACTTCACCAACAGGGATGCTATGATGATGGCGAGAGCAAGCAGCGTGGAGAGTCCTATGACCAGAGGCAGGTAGTTGAAGACACCACAGCTAAGATCAGAGGAGTCAAGTTTGGTCACCAGTTTCCCGGTCCATCGACACCGCACACTGTTGACGTCATAAAGCACGTCCGTGTGCTTCTCAAGCCAGGCTGGCATCCAGAGATCAGAACATCCACACGTCCAGGGGTTGTTGCCCAAAGAGATATTGGTGGCTGCCGCCATGGTCAGGTTCCGTGTGACTGCAGGCAGAGATCTCAGCTGGTTGTTCTCCAGACTCAACACACGGACGTTCTGCAGAGCCTGCATGGCTCCAGGACTCATACTGCTCAGTTTGCTGTGAGCGGCGTAAATTTCGGTCACATGACGAAGGTAGGGGCGGTGCTCCAATCTCTTCAGCCCAGATCCGTTGACATACAGCACGACAGAAGCGTTGGGCACAATGGGAATTTCAGCGGGCAGCGCCGTCATGGACTCGCTGAGGGAACAGTCCACAGACACGTGTTGTTGGTCACCTTTCTTCAGCTCACATCTGCACTGTGCCGGACATCCACTAAGCACAGGACACTCACTCTGGAAAGACAGGGTATGAAGACGCACGTCCTTCATGTCGACTGGCTGACTGCATCTGAAGTCTTGGACGTCCATGTAAGGCTGACTGATGGTAGGATCATGCTCGTACTGATTCCAGTACCCAAGACTGAACCACTGTTGACTGCTGGAGGTATTTAACACCCTCAAAAACTCCAGAAAGACGTGCATGGGACAGTCACACCTGAACGGATTGTTGGCCGCGCTGATGCGGGACAAGCGAGGAGCGACAAAACCTGTGTCAGCAAAAGGAGGATAGATCAGATGATTGTGACGAAGATCCAGAGTAACGATCTCTGTGCTCATGGGACTCTGGTCAAAGTCAAAGGAGCGCAGAAGGTTGTGGCTCAGATTCAGATGGTGTAGCATGGGCAACTTCGCCAGAGCTCCGTCAGGCATCTGCTCTAACCTGTTGTTGCTCAGATCCATCCACCCCAGCAACTGGTTTGAAGCGAAAGTGTCAACGGCTATGCTACGCAGACGGTTGTGACTGACGTCGAATGAAAAGAAACCTTCAACTTCTCTGAGCTCTGGGAGACTGTCCAGTTGGTTGTAAGCTACATCGAGATACATTACATATGGCATAGGCTTCGTTTCGTCCTCTGACTTGTTCACCAGTGGTCCTGTCAAACTACGTATGGAATTGTGACGCAAGGAAAGGTGGTGGGCGTACTTGGACCTCTCCAGCACACACGATGGCACTTCAGTCAAGTTGTTGTGATCCAGATTCAGCGAATTTATCATGGAGGTCTTTATTTCACAGGTAAAATTATCCAGCTTATTATTGGCCAGTCTGATTACCATGATTCGGTACAGAGGTACACCCGACCAATGAGGAGGCAGGGTGGTGAGACTGGTGTTGGTGATGGATAAGGCCAGTAAAGTGTGACCAGTGCTGAGATCCAGATTCCGTACGGCATCCACCGGAACATCGTTGAGATCAAGCACCCACAGATTCACCGGCACCGCTAGACTCTCCGAGCCGTTGGCCTTCTGCAGGGCGCAGCCAGAAATGTCCAGAATGCAGGTAAAGGCATCATAGGCAGAGAGATCCCATATTACGCTCGATTCCTGCCCGCAGGTGAGCCTCAAGGATTTGAACGACAACTTGGAGCTCTGCAGCAGGTCTGTGAGGTTGACTCGCTCCCTGTCAGGTAGGTGGCAGGGATGTCCGCTATTTTGCCGATCCAGGCGGTGAGGGCGGTGACGGTGGCCCGGGCTTCTTGCTCCAGCTTGGGCTGCATGTGAACGCCCATGAAGGGCAAGTACCTGGTGAGATAATCCAGCATCACATCCTCGGCCCGGCGGCTGGTGCAGTTGCAGTGGGTCGGGCATGGTGGAGGCTCCTTCTTGCCTCCCAAAGCCTCCAGCAGGCTGCTGAAGTCGAAGGCCACAATGGGGGGAGGCAGCAGCAGCAGCAGCAGAGGCAGAGCAGCAGGAGCAGGGAACGGTGCTGACAAAGGCTGTTCCTTGATTCAGACATTCAGGCCGTGTTCAATGCCTGGAAACCAAGCCAACAATCAATCAGTCACCCCAGCCAGCCACGACCATATATAAATAACATTAAAATCAGTAACGTCAGGCCATAATGTTTTTAGTCATGCCAATCATTGATGCCACAGACATGAAGAGATCAGCTGACTGATAAGTAATGAATTAATGAATAAAATAAAAGAGAATCCATGAATCAATCATGTCAGTTTGCTGTGGTTGATGGGTTTCATGTGATTCCTCTCTCTCATGTTATTCCACCGTCTCTGCGTCTCTGTCTGTCTGTCTGTCCAGTCCTTCCAGCCGCTCACCTAAAACCTTTGAGACAGGATACAGCCAACGACCTTCGTGGACAGTGGAAATACTGTGACACCTGCTGCGCATATAGATGGTCACAATCAGATTGTGAAGAACTGCTGTGTGTATAGACAAAGACAGTAAAGAATTGCTGTGTATATTGGTTGTTATAAGTGAACTGTGGGTATCTCTCTCTCTCCCTCTCTCTCTGTCCCTATTTTGCATTGTACTGGTAGATATGTATTTACACTGTGTGATTACCGTTTGTAACTGTATTTTGATTGAGGCCCCATCAGAATGGGCCAATGGCCTTCTGATTAAAGAATTCATTCATTCATTCATTCATTCATCTCTCTCTCTCTCTCTCTCTCTCTCTCTAAGTCTGTGTACCCGTTGTCTTTATTTGCCTTGCTGAGAAATTGAGAGTTAAGATCTTATAAACTTTCAAGATCCCTCGCCCCCCTCCCCCCCCCCCCCCCTTTCCTACGGAAACTGATTTGTCCCTGCACACACTCCTGGTCAATCGCTAGCCGATTGGTGACAGCGTTGGACTTTCAATCACCGAGTCTCAGGTTCGAATCTGGTGGTGCTAATTTTCACAGCAGCCCTCAGCAAGCAGCATACGGAAAGGGCTCAAACAAGATCGGTGATCAGCTCATTGAAGCCAATGAAAGTCCAGTTTCTCACAGCCAACAAACGGTGAAACGAAGATGAAACCGGTATGCAACACCGGTGGCCGACACGTTTGTCGGTATTTCGTCACCCGTATGGGCCATTCGTACAGTCCAAGGGTGGTTTAGGCTGGGGACAGTTTAGGTTGGGCCACCGGTAATTGCTGGTAAACGCGAACCATGGATTGGTGTAATGCTAGGCAAGTACTTCACGCCCGTACTCCCCGTGCGGTGAAAAAAAAAGAGCCAAACCTTCCTCAGCTGACCATGGAAGTCGGCGTCAAAACTAGTTGACGTAATGTGTGTTTTTACGTCATTAATCCCCCCCCCCCCCCCCCTCATTACTGTATGATAAATAGTGATGCCTGGGTGAAGTCTCAATGTGTGGGATTAGTTGGTTTCACGTGAACAGTCTGCCCTGGGAACTTTGCCCTTCGCTGAACCAACTAATCCCAACATCCTCTCTCTGTCTTTTCTTTTCTTTGCACTGTGCTCTCAGAAGTAAATAATAATGCTTCAACAAAATGTGTACGTGGCTAAACAAACATATCAAGCGGTCATGTTTTATTTGATGTGTGCCTCTAATGGCAGACCTACCATGTTTACCAGGCGTTTGATGCTTTTTCCAGGCGTTTGATGCTTTTTTTTTTTTGGCAAGAGTCATCTTAAACCCGCCTGATCAGCGCTGTGTCAGAACCGTCACTGCCAGAGTCACAGTCTGGCTTCAGACCAGGCCGCAGCACTATCGACATGGTCTTCTCGGTGAGACAGGTCCAAGAAAAGTGTATTGAGCAGCAGATGGACCTCTCTACGCTGTCTTCATCGACTTAACAAAAGCCTTCGACACGGTGAACAGGCAGGCGCTGTGGGTCATACTCTCCAAGCTTGGCTGTCCGAGAGAAATTCACAAAAATCATCCGCCTATTCCACGACGACATGGTTGGCCTTGTGCTTGTTGGGGGTGACAGCTCTGCTCCCTTTGAAATCTCGAACGGCGTCAAGCAGGGCTGTGTCCTTGCTCCGGTCCTGTTCAACCTGTTTCTTCACGTGCGTGCTGAACCATGCCCTCGGAGATCTCGACAGAGGCATCTACATCAAGTACAGGCTGGACGGCTCTCTGTTTGACCTTCGTCGGCTGAGCGCCAAGACCCGAACAGTCGAGAGACTTGTGACTGACGCACTGTTTGCCGACGACTGTGCCCTGATGGCACACACAGAAGCGGATCTCCAGTTCATTGTCAGCAAGTTTGCGGAAGCCTCTCGGCTTTTTGGCCTCACAATCAGCCTTGGAAAAACGGAAGTGCTCTACCAACCCTCCCAGGCCTAACAGTGCAACCTCCCCCCACCATCACCACTGGAGGCACCACTCTGAAAACTGTCGAACACTTCAAGTACCTCGGGAGCGTCATTTCCAGTGATGGCTCTCTTGACAGAGAAATCTCTGCCAGGATCTGCAAAGCCAGCCAAGCTCTTGGCCGCCTACGTACTCGTGTGATGACCCACAAAAGCATCAAGCTCGACACAAAAATCAAGGTCTACAAAGCTGTTGTTCTCACTAGTCTCCTCTACGGCTGTGAGTCCTGGACGCTGTACCGGAAACACACGAAGTAGCTTGAACGCTTCCACACGAGTTCACTACGTGCGATTATGGGCATCAAGTGGCAAGACCGAGTGACCAACCTCGAAGTCCTGGACAGAGCCGGTCTGCTCAGCATCGAAGCCATGATAATGAAGGCCCCAGCTTCGCTGGACTGGACATGTCATCCGTATGGAGCCTCACAGACTGCCTCGGCAGTTGCTCTACGGAGAACTCAGGCAGGGCCAGAGAGAGACCCAGAGGCGGCCCCAGAAAGCGCTTCAAAGACTGTGTAAAAGACAATCTGAAGCACAGCTACACGCCTGCAAAAGACCTAGAGGTTTGTGCCCAAGACAGAGCAGTGGGCGAAGTCTAACCAGGAAGGCCCAGGAAGAATTTGAAGACAACCGCCGCAACCACATGACTACCGCAGAGAAAAACGCGAGGCCTCGGTGTCCTCCCTTCCCACATTAGCCACGTTCAATTGCCCCTACTGCCCACGGGTGTGTGCCTCGAGAATCGGTCTCTCCAGCCACACTCGTGCCCATGGGAGAAGGTCATCTGCACAGTGACATTATCGAAATCGATAGTCTACCACGAGTCTTTGAAAGTTACATCGTTTGTTACATGGTCCAGTTAGATATATTAATATGATGTTGGCGGTCTTTGTTTGATTGCATGTACACACACACGCGCGCGCGTGCGTGCGCGCACTCACACACACGCGCGCGTAAGCACACACATTCTTCTCTCTCTCGTCTAACTTGACTTGAGTTGATTTTAACGTGGTGATAGCCCTAATATGGCCCTTTGCGGTCGACTAGGCTATAAAACAACTTAACCTTACCTTACCTTCTCTCGTCTAATATCACTTAAAGACGTAAAATAAAACTACTACTACTATTACTACTACTACTACTACACACACACACCTAAGCTTTTTAACGATAGACAAAGGAGGAAAAAAAAAAAAAAGCAAAGCAAGTGTTGAAAGTTGCAGGAATCAGTACTATAAACTCCAGGTTTGCCAAACAGTTTTTTTCAGCAAGTTTACCACAAAGCTAGAGCTAGATCCAAGTAATTCAAAAAAAACACAGCTCACTGACGAAAACTGTCACTCAAAACATACCTAGGTGTTTTAGCCGCCCATTTCAGCACAACTTGTTAACATTGAAATCCGCGTACGTTTCACTACACAAGGCCTAGTGCATGTTCAGGTCGGACTAAATCGGTTGTGGGCGTCTTAATACGTCACTTTACAGCTTTACGTCACGGAACAGTTGCGTCATCATGTTCGAGAAAATACCCGAGGCCTGCAAGAACTTTGTCATGGCGTCACATCCATTTTTACGTTAGCTGCTTGTTTCCATGGAAATAAAGTGTTCACGTGGGCCAGATGGTGTGTGTGTGTGTGTGTGTATGTGTGGGTGGGTGGGTGGGTGGGCGCGTGCGCACGCGCCGTGCGCGTTCGTGCGTGCATACGTCCTAGCACGTGTGTGTGTGTGTGTGTGTGTGTGTGTGTGTGCTGACACAATGTGTACTTAACTTCCTAAAAATCCAAATTGGCAAGACACATTCACAACTGCGCACAAAACAAACAAAGAGACAAATAGATAAAAACGCACGCGGAAAAAAAAAAAAGGACTGAGGTGGGGTTGGACTTTCATGTGGTAGGCCGACGACGAGAGATGCAGTAACAATGCTCACAGTTATAGTAGGTGTCCTCTTACACACACATGCACGCGCACACGCGTGCACGTGCACACACACACACACACACACACACACACACACACACACACACACACACACACACACACACACGTGCGCGCACACGCACACACACATACATTTTATTCTGTTTACATAATGTTCTTAGTTTTTCAGAAACTTTTTTCCTCTCCACACTTTCGTTTTGTTTTAGTTTCTACCTTTCGCTGGCTGCTTTGGGGGTGCTGTTTGATTCTTTTTTGAACACTTGGTGGTGAGAAT
>JADBJO010001043.1:92500-95000 GCA_016801955.1 Conus betulinus | reverse complement strand
TGTGACTGAGATCTAGGACACTCAAATGGGGCAGACGGGTAAAAGATAATTTGTTTAAAAAGGAAATTTGATTTCCTGATAAATATAGGAACATCAAATTTCAAATCTGCAAAAATGCCAACATCCCTGATGTTGTTGTCGCTTAGATTCAGGCTGTCCATCTTTGGACATGGAACGTACCTAGGGAACTGAAATACGGAAATGTTGGATATGGAATTGCTGGACAAGTCAAGTGATTCCAACGAATTCCGTAGAATACAGGCAGGCACCGACGTTAAACCGTTGAAGGACAGAACTAGAGTGCTCCAGTTAGCAGGGGAAGGAGTGAGTTCACTGCAGTTGAAATTTGCCAGTCTGTTATTCTTGAGAGACAGTTTTTTCGGCCTTCTGAAACCACACAAAGACTTGATCAAGTTGTTGCAAACTGAGGGAAGCATTAGTCAGAGAAACTTCTTGGACTCTGGGGAAAATGGTGCCTGTGTGTGTGCTGTTTAACATTGTGTCATTCCGGTATGGGATATCAGATTCATTTTTGTTATTGTCACTACCTGCCACCGTGCTGTCTTTGATTCCAGCCAGTGAAATATTCTGCAACCACAAAACGTTTTCATTGGTCACAGACAGTTCAACCAATGACCAGTTTGTGTGCAAAGTCAGGGTACCTTCTGTGCTGACCTGGCAGCCAGCGCTACTCCAACGACCATACCTGAACAGAGATGTGTCTTTGCTCAGCACCACCTTGGCCCCTTTCTTACACGCAAATGTGATGTTGTACAGCTGGTAACTCTCCACTCTCTGTCCCAGAGGATCTACGGATGAACCTAGTGTCCGATTGTTCAGGGCTTTTGCGATCAGGTCTATTTGAACAGGTTTGAATTTGGTCTGGGGAAATAGCCTTTCTTCAGTGGCAGCATTCAAGTAGAACGTGGTGTCTGGCTTGATTGAGCAGGCGGTAATGCCAAACCTGGCCCACCAGAGAAAGAATGGCCTGGGCATTGCCTTGTGAATAGACTCTCTGAAAGAGGACTCCCAGAATAGACTTGAGGGATTCTGCATTGACGGCAAACTGCTGGAGCAGGAAAAGCTTCATGACGTAGTCTGTGTAGTTGTCCGCCTTGTGGCCCAGCTGCTGACGTAGATAGGGCACCAAATAGGCTGCCCAGTAGTCGTACTGCGGACAGTAACACATGTCTGGACACTGAGTAGTTCCATTGATAGAACTGTTACTAAAAGTAGTCTCTCTGGTGGTACTAACGCTGCCGCTTTCTGAATTGATGCTAGTGCTGTTGCTGGTGCTATTGTGCTGACATCAGAAGCACTACCCTCATGGCTGTTGACGTCAGTCCCTTTTTCTTGGGTGCTACTCGTAGGTATAATACTGTTGACGGTGACGTCATTTCCTGTTACGTTTGGATGGTTCTGTCCGTGACACCGGGACTGGAGCGACCAGTCAAATCATATTCTGTTTTGTCTGGAAGTTTCTCGTCTACAGTTTTAGAGATTCTAGACACAATCGGCGGTTTTCCTGTGGCAGGTGTAGCATCGGCAACCGTAGACAACGAGGGCAGGGAGAAGGGTTTTCCAGTCGATCCCTGCTTGTTGTGGGTACCTGTAGTAAACTTCGTCTCATCAGTCTCTGAACTAGTGGGTAGACTAGAGAGGCAGATGGAGGTCGCATGCACAAAAGTACTGTGATCACTGACGTCAAGAGGTAAGCATAGGTAAGCTTCATTTTTAATTGTTATTTGTCACTATAAAAAAAAAACTATTTCAGCGTGGCGTGTTTCTATAGAGCTGTGTGTAAGATAAGAACATTGACTTCTGTTTGAACTGCTTCGTTTATCTTTCAGCTAATGTCCATTATAAACTGTTGTGTTGAAAGCACACCATTTGATTCTGTTCCTTTGAATACTCCTCAGCTGTCTCCGAATACCCGATTCATCGGTTGCTTCCAAGCAGAGACATTTAACAGCAAGACCCGAGGGTATATTAGCACGTCCAATCCGCTAACACTGGCAAAGTCACCAAGTTGTTTACCTGTGCAAAAAAATCAAAGAAGACGCTCTTATACGATCTGGTCTGTGACCACGGGAAAAACAACTATTCACATCACGATGAACGAACACTCTGATTCTTGTTTCTGGTCCTATTTCTGTTGTCGAGCAAAAAAAAAAAAAGAATATTGATATTCACACGGTGTGGATTATCCCTTAAGTTCCTTCTCTTGCTTTCTCTTTCTGTTGCAAACCATTCACCAGCTCACCCACGTTTCAACAGCCACAGAACGCCTCAGACACCTGAGATGAAATTGATCAACCTCCACACCAGTCTGTCTGTTAGTAGCTGACTGTTCAGAAGCAGAAGACGAGGCATCAGCTGGACCGATGACGATGCTGAAGGCGATGACGAGAGTGTTGAAGAAGGTCAACAGATGGTCAACAACTCCAGACGCAAACTGCCCATCACTGACTGTGCAGGACTCCACTTCACCGGGTATGCG
>JADBJO010001043.1:70000-80000 GCA_016801955.1 Conus betulinus | reverse complement strand
ACACGTTGACACAGTTATACATAGACATTGTCTCTTTATAATGCATTTATTGACTCTTATCTATACCAAAAATACCATTGAAAACATTTGTTTTCTAAACAGACAGATGTGAACCCAAATAGTTGTGTCTTCCAGTCTCAAAGCACATTGTCGTCATTCTGAACGCGAACGTCATGCTGTTTAATGCTGCGTATCCATTCGCACTAGTCTGTCCCGCTCGAACCTACCCCCAACCCTCCCCACCCCCCCCATCCTTACCCCCTGCCTCCAAGCCTCCTTTTTTTTCTCCTTTCTTCCTCCCCCCCCCCCCCCCCCTCTTCAGCAAAATCGTTTAGCCGTGAACGAAGGTCATGGACCAGTGGGTGGTATCCTTTTAACTCCTCGTCTGACCTCCGCTTGATTTACTTCCCCTCTCTTCTCACGATCAGTATGACCGTCTGTACCAGACGCTGTTTAGAAGAACCATCGGAATTCATTCTCATCTTCTTCAAATCTCAAGAAGAGCTGATTACGTGAATCACGTGTTGTTATGACAGTTGTTTACATCTTCAGTACCGATTTCAGTTTGTAGACAACATGTACCGAGGGACCTGAGGCTAGTCGGACATGGATCCCCATTCTTCCGGAAGTCGTTTGTGTTGATGGGGAGTGTCTAGAGACTGCAAGCGGTTCCCAAAACAGCAGTTCTTTTTGAACGCAGGCCACGTGGAGGTTTTCAGGTAGTGAAATATTTCGCTGGGTTACACGGGGAGTCAGTCTTTTTGGTCGGCCTGCTTTGTGCTGTGCTTGGAAAATGTGGTTCTGCTCGAACTGTGTCGTCTTCTTGTACTGGGCCTGGCGTTGTGTGGGGAAAGTTCGTGGTGTGAAAACAAACGGTGAGCTCTGTCTGTCTGTCTGCCTGTCTGTCTGTCTGTCTCTCTCTCTCTCTCTCTCTCTCTCTCTCTCTCTCTCTCTCTCGGGGGGGGGGGGGGGGGGGGGGGGCACTGAGTTGAATTCGCCGAGGTCAGCTGCATATTTGTTTACCCTCCGACAAATAGTGCAATTAATCGGCATTGAGACTGACTACTGACCACAGATTTTGCAGATCAGTTCCTGTGGTACCATGCCCTCTGGACAGCTTGATTTCAGGGCCCGTTGTGGCTGTTTTGTAACGGTATTTGTCAATTTCATGACTAAAAGAGGAAAAAATCGAGCCGCCATGAGACAGAAAACATTGAAGCTTAGGACCGTGGCAGACGGTGTTACCTTTGGCTGCCTCCTGACGCTTTTGTTCTGGGGCAATTTTTTATTACAATGCGGCGATGTTGAGCTGAACCCAGGGCCACAGAAGACCTCTCTTGCGACAAACCAACCTAACAAGTGGAGACCGCAGGGAGAGTGTGGACAAGCCCTCAGGACGCACGCCAACTGCTTCTTCAGGAACTACACCAACCTCCCAACATCCTTCGAACCTCGATCTGATGTCCATGCTCCAGTCGCTGAACACGAAATTTGATGGGATGATGGGTGACTTGAAGAACTTGAGTGATGGTTTCGCTGCGCTTCATGGAGAGTTTAAGTTCTCTGAAGCAGGAAGTGACGGAGCTGCGACAGGAAAATGATTGTCTCCGCACTAGGAATGACAGCCTACAGAAGAAAATGGATTTCTTGGAGCGAAAGGTGGATGATCTGGAAGGCCGTTCAAAACGTAACAACCTGATCTTTCATGGACTTTTTTCCGGAGGGAAAATGAAACCCAGCAAGACTGTGAAAACCTTGTCCATGAGTTGCTTGTGGACAAGTTGGATATGACTGGAGACATCCATTTCGACCGACTCCACCGCCTGAATTCAAAGGACAGCTCACCGATCATCGCTTGCTGTACGTTTTTCAAGGACAAAGCTAAGATCTTGAAAGCAAGACATAAGCTTAAGGGAACACAGGTGTTTATAGGGGAGGACTTCTCATTTAGAGTCAGAGAAGTAAGGAAGAAACTAACCCCTCACTTAAAGAAACTGAAGAGTGAGGGGAAACGTGTGGCCATGATCTTCGATCATCTTCTTGTCGAGGGGAAGAAGTATGGCCTTGACGACAGTGATGGACAAAACCTAAAAGAAATAATATAGGGGGGAGGCCGCCCTACAGTGTCACCGGTATCTTCAGTGTGGTGTGTGCAAAAATCCCGTGCCGAGAAGGAAGTGTGCGATGCGGACAACGACGCTGCCACAGTGAGTGAACATTCTGCCTCTGACAATGTAAACATGGGTTCTGTGGTGGCGCCGGGGTCAGATTGTTTTGTAAATAGTGATGGTAACCAGCTTTCAGATTTTGTTTCTTCCGATGATAGTGAAATGTATTGTTATGAAAGTGAAAAATTTGGCATGTTTTTCCGTCTAATGACAATGACACAGCTGACCAGAGAACTAGGGATGATTATAAAGCAGAGCAGAGACTTATTTCAGAGAAAGCACGTGGTGCCGCAGCGGAAAACAATAGGGGGCTGTCACAAGAGAAAAAAAGTGTAGCAGTGATGACAGTGTTTTTTATTTCTGTTTATGCCAGTGAAAGAGCACGTGGTGTCACAGCGGATAAGAATAGGGGGTGGTCACAAAAGAAAAAGTGTAGCAGCGATGACAGTGTTTTTATTCCTGTTCATGTCAGTGAAAGAGCACGTGGTGTCACAACGGATAAGAATAGGGGGTGGTCACAAAAGAAAAAGTGTAGCAGCGATGACAGTGTTTTTATTCCTATTTATGCCAATGAGAGAGAGCTGTCAGTGTCTGATCATGAAAGACGTAACGAGAATTGTAACAAAGGTAAACATATTCTGCTTGATAACGGAGATAAAATGAATAATACACATTCAAATATTTTACGTTCCTGCACTGGAATATTAATGGAATTCTTTCTAAGATTCACAATAAAGATTTCTCTCTTATTTGTCCAAATTTGACTTTATCTGTCTGGTAGAGACTTTGTTGAACATCTTGAATTCAATGTGTTTACGGGTTATACTGTGTTTAGCAAACCTGCTGTTAAGTTTACTAGACAAGGCAGACGTTCAGGAGGGGTAATATGTCTGATTAAGAATGATTTTGTACACTATGTCAGAGAACTCCAGGTAGATTGCTCAAATTCTTTTCTTTTTGATTGACGGGATTTTGTTTGATCTTGCAGAAGATGTGTTGTATGTTTGTGCATATGTGCCTCCTGAGGGTTCACCTTATTATGCTTATTTTGATATAGACAACGGTATATGTTCTCTGGAAGATTGCCTTACTGAGTGTATGCTTGACTTGAACAATATACATGTGATTCTATCCGGAGATTTGAACAGTAGAACTGCAAATGTCTCTCAAGATATTTTTTATGAGCATGATGAGTATGGTGTTGATCTAACCAGTGCTCCAATTTTTCGGAAAGAAAATCTTCCGACACTATATCAATAGGCTATGGAAAATGTTTGTTGGATATGTGTACTTCACTTGGATTGTGTATATTAAATGGAATATGTCATGGGGACCTCGATGGGCACTATACTTATATATCAGAGTCAGGGTGTAGTGTAAATGACTATTTTTTGATATCTCGAGAATTATTTTCACTTGTTCTATCGTCTTGCAGTTTGTATATATCAGAACGATTAGAATCTGACCATTTACCCGTCGAGCTTCATTTTGAATTGCCAAATCTAAACCCTGGGTTATTGATCGCTGGAAAGGAACGTGAGGTTATTAAAAAGTTTGTGTGGAAGCCATCTTTTGAACATACTTATGTCACTGCAATGCATTCAGATGAAGCATTGTCATCTCTTGACAGTGCTATTGATATGATTGATCGTGACTGCAATGAAGCTTTGAATATGTTTCTTACGTGTATTAAAACTTACTCTTCTTGCATGGAAAAACAATTCTGTTTGAACAATACTGATGAACAAAATGACTGGTATGACAAAGAATGTAAACTAAGTAAATCGAAAGCAAAAAAGGATTGCTACACATATTTCGGCAAACGAAGGATAGTTCTGATCGTGATGCTTACTGCATAGCTAGGAGAGAGTATAAGAATTTGTTAAAATTAAAGAAAAAATCAGCACAATGAGCAATTGTTAGGGGCGTTGGTTGATTCCATAAGTGATCAAAGGGAGTTTTGGGTAAATGTCCATAAAATGTCTTCAAAACGAAAGCAGCCACGTAACAATATAACAGTTGATGATTGGTATAAACATTTTAAACAGTTGCTTGAAACAAATTTAGAAAACGAATTTACATTAGTATCTAACGACATCATTGATGATAGTTTTGATGAATATGAAGATGGTGGTTCCATGAACCGCCCAATATCTAGAGAAGAAGTGTTATTGGCTATAAGAAAGTTAAAGAACGGTAAATCCGCTGGTCCAGGAAATTATTGGCGAGTTGCTGAAAAATGCTGGTGATCGAGTAATTGACTTCTTTGTTAAACTGTTTTTAACACTCTGTTTGATAAGGGAGTTTTCCCAGATAACTGGACAGAAACCATTGTCTTACCTTTATTTAAAAAAGGTAATGTAGACGATCCCGGTAAATTATAGAGGGATATCATTATGTAATACAAGTAGTAAAGTTTATAGTTCTATAGTAAACAATAGGATTCAAGAATGGATTGAGCTGCATAATATCACAGGGGATATCAAGCGGGGTTTAAAAGGGGATACTCCACCATTGATCACATGTACACATTATTAGCTTTAATACAAAAAAGTTTTTGCTTTAACCGTAAACTCTATGTCGCCTTTATTGACTTTGAGAAAGCTTTTGACTCTATAGAAAGGAATCTACTGTGGCCTATTCTGGTAAAAATGGTATCAAAGGAAACTCTTTCGGTGTATTCATAGCATGTACTCTACAGTCAGAGCTAGAGTTCGCGCTCTTGGTGCAAAATTGACAGACTACATAAACTGTACCCGGGGGGGGTAAAACAAAGGGGATGTTACAAGTCCACTGCTGTTCTCTTTATTTATAAATGAATTAGCAATAGAAGTGATTAGAAATGGGAGGCATGGTGCAACATTTATGCATGATTATTTTGAACTATTTATATTACTTTTGGC
Source organism: Conus betulinus (assembly GCA_016801955.1). NCBI lineage: Eukaryota > Metazoa > Mollusca > Gastropoda > Neogastropoda > Conidae > Conus > Conus betulinus. Next base: position 74,929 of record JADBJO010001043.1, on the reverse strand, counting down.
AGATGACATAGCTCTTCTGTCGGAAACAATAGTTGGGCTACAGACGCAACTAAATAGTCTACATAGGGCAGCAACAACACCATCTGAATGTGAATATGAATAAAAGTAATATAGTTGTATTTAGAAAAGGTGGGTACTTAGCAGCTAGTGAACATTGGACTTACAATGGAATCCTTATGCCTGTGGTTAATGTTTATAAATATTTAGGCATCTATTTTTCAACACGGTTGAGATTTACTGTTTTCTTGTAAGAACCTTGCCTGCAGAGCAAAGTATGCGTTGTTATGTATATTGCAAAAATTACGTAAGTTAAAATGCAATTCTCTTGCCTGTATATTTAAAACTATTTGACGCGCAGATACAACCCATTGTTCAGTATGGTGCTGAATTGTGGGGGCTAAGTAATGCTGCACACTTTTGTGAAAAAGTACATCTCTTTGCTCTGAAAAAGTTTTTAGGAGTTCAGTTACAAACACCGAATGACCTTGTGTATGGTGAGACAAATAGATACCCTGTTTACATAAATTCTGCCGTTAGGTGCATGCACTACTGGTTAAAGTTGACAAGAATGGATGAGTCAAGATTACCGCGAAAAGCATATAGAACATTATTTGAGTTAGACTCTCGTGATAAGACAAACTGGGCGTCTGATATTCGCTGTAAGTTATACATGTTTGGTTTTGTTATGTGTGGTTAAAACCAAGGTGTTGAGGGAGTGGAACAGTTTATCGCTGACTTTAAAGAAAGGCTTGTACTTTGCAGATGGCAAGAAATGGGATTTTCACGTCAAGAACAGTGACAGATTTAGTGTATATAAGACCTTTTGTACAATAGCAATGGATAAAATGCATTTAACGTTAAATCTAGACAGACATGTCAAGATTATTACAACAAGATTCAGACTGGGTATTTCAGACATTGCTGTACATAGATGTCGATACAAACAACATACCCCTGTTGATTTGATTTGTCCATTGTGTAAAAAAGAGAAAGAAGATGAAGTGCATTTTGTTCTGTGCTGTCCTTTACTAAGCGAAATAAGAGAAACGTTATATACATTTGAAATACTACAGAGATTTCAAAGTCTTTTCAGATTAAGTTTACTTCTAGCTTCCAATAATGAACGAACAACTAGAATCTCTCTCTCTCTCTCATGTTTTTGTACATTTACGGAGTATGGTACTAGTGTTTATTGTCCAATTGGGAACACATGCCTACAAAAATCATTACCACAAAAAACGTTCCAAGGTCCACAGAAAGGACACGCATCCATAGCGCGCGCGGACACACACACACACACACACACACACACACACACACACACCACACACACACACACACACACACACACACACACACACACACACACACACACACACACACACACACACACACAACACACACACACACACACACACGGGCGCTCGGGAGTGTGCACATACGCACACGCGCACGCATGCACGCACAAACCTACACATAAGAACAAGCAGAAGAAGAAGAAGAAGATGAACAAGAAGAAGAAGATCAATACCAATATCAAGAAGAAGAAGAAGAAGAAGAAAAAGAAGAAGAAGAAAAAGAAGAAGAAGAAGAAGAAGAAGAAGAGAAGAAGAAGAGAGAGAGAGAGAGAGAGAGAGAGAGAGAGAGAGAGAGGAGAGAGAGAGAGAGAGAGAGAGAGAGAGAGAGATTACTCATTGACGCTCTCTCTCTCTCTGTCGGTCTCTGTCTCTGTCTCTCTCTCTCTCTCTCTCTCTCTCTCTCTCTCTCTCTCTCTCTTCTCTCTCTCTTCTCTCTTCTTCTTCTCTCTCTCTTCTCTTCTTCTTCTTCTTCTTCTTCTTCTTCTAATTCTTCTTCTTCTTCTTTTCTTCTTCTTCTTCTTCTTCTTCTTCTTCTTCTTCTTCTTCTTCTTCTCCTTCTTCTTCTACTTCTTCTTCTTCTTTCTTCTTCTTCTTCTTCTTCTTCTTCTTCTAGAAGATTAATCTCTCTGATTAATCTCTCTCTCTCTCTCTCTCTCTCTCTCTGTCTGTCTGTCTGTCTGTCTGTCTGTCTGTCTGTCTCTCTCTCTCTCTCTCTCTTTCACACACACACACACACACACACACACACACACACACACACACACACACACACACACACACACACACACACATACAGAGAGAGAGAGAGAGAGAACGATTCGATTTCATCTTCTGATTGTCTTGTCGCTTATCCAGGTGTGGTGTGCGCCGGAGTAAAGACATCAAGAAAAGATTCGGTGGTCTGCATAGGACAATAATATTGAATACAAGTAGGTAAATAACATGAGGGCTTATTATTGGCACTGTTTCCTTATGTGCTTGGGCCAAGGGAACAAACAGCATAAAGTATAGCGACACATGATCACTGGTTCAACTAGGGTCATGAGGGCAAGCAACATGACATTACGTTAGAGCACATTCCAATTGATACCGGAGCCCACCAGGGTTGTGAGAGCAAAGAACATGACATATGAGCGCATATTATTACGGGTTCTAGAAACCCACCAGGGTCATGAGGGCAAAGAACACGACATATGAAGGGCACAAGAATACTGGTTCCGGAGCCTTCCAGGGCCGTGGGGATAGAGAATCGTGACAAATCAGGGCATATAGTCACAGGTTTTAGAACCCACCAGGGTCATGGGGGCCAAGAACGTGACAAACTGGGTCACAGGTTTTAGAACCCACCAGGGTCATGGGGGGTCAAAGAATGGGACAAATTGGGGCATATAGTCACAGATTCCAGAACCCACCATGGTCATGGGGGGCAAAGAATGGGACAATTTGGGGCATATAGTCACAGGTTCTAGAACCCACCAGGGTCATGAGGAACAAAGAAAGTGGCAAACTGGGGCATATAGCCACTAGTACCACAACCCATCAGGATCACGAGGGCAAGGAGCGTGATATATGAGAGCACATAATAACTGGTTCTGGAACCCACCAGACTCGTGCTGGCAAAGAACAGGACTATGACAGCACATAGTCATCAGTTTCTGGCAAAGAACAGGGCTATGACAGCACATAGTCATCAGTACTGAAGCCCGCTCTCTGGAAGATTTCACTGGAACATGTGAAATTACATGAATCACCCAAGCGTCCAATCACGCTAGTTGGTCGTATTAGATAATTTATGTACAACGCCGTTGGATGTGAGCAATCGAGCTGTTAGAGCCTTTGCCTGTCTGTATGTGGGGGATAGGTTTTCACCCCCTTCAGCGCCTGGTGATGTGGGGCGAGGATAGATATCCCGTTTCACACGGGAACGCGCCAGTGTGCAGACTTTCTCAGGACAGGACCTTTCACATGTATTCGCACCTGCGTGATCAGGCAAGCACATTAAAAACTCTGTTTGCCATATCAGTTTTCTTTTGGTAATGGAAACTTGAAAACAACAACAAACAAACAAAAAAACCAACCGTCAGCATACTTGGAAATGAGACAGTCACCGTTAGTCATTCTCCATCGCCTGGTGAAATGTTCTGAGAATACTAACAAATCCATGTTGTGTTTAATTTCGGCAGATAAGTGACTGTTCGTTTTAATTATCTTGAATGTTGTTAGTCTTGCCAACGAGGTCGAAACGCGTCGTGTTTGTCTTGTTATTTGTACGTTTCTTTCGTTCGATGGAATGGAATGGTAATTTTTCTTTTGAGACTGGCTCATAGGGTTACTTTTTTGCTTTGCTTTGCTTTTTGTGTGTGTGTGTGTGTGTGTGTGTGTGTGTGTGTGTGTGTGTGTGTGTGTGTGTGTGTGTGTGTGTGCGCGCGCGCCCTCCCGCGCGCACGTGCGCGTGCGTGCGTGATTTAATGTTGTTGATTTGATCTCATTGGGAACTAAGAATTGATGGACTTTTTATCTGGATCGGATTTTGTTGTTATTTCTTGAATTGATTAGTTTTGAATTTTGTTTATAGGCCTTCATCTTTTTATTTTCATCATTGATTGATCTTCAGCCCTGATATGAACCTCGTAATTTGCTGGTCAATGAATAACATCTCTTGTAGATATGTTCCTTTTGTTGGCAGAAAAGACACACAATGCAATAGTATCTGTCATGTGTTTTAACGGTCTGTTATGGGTGCCACAACTTTCGCCCCGTTTAAATGAGGATATTCCTGGGTTTGGCATCGTGTTAGTTGAATAAGAGGGACAACATTTGATGGAATAACTTTTCTCCCTCTTCATCACCTGAAAATGTCTGGAATCCATCATGGATAGGGCTGAAGTTTGTTTGTTTGTTTGTTTGTTGCTTCTTCTCTCTCTCTCTCTCTCTCTCTCTCTCTCTCTCTCTCTCTCTCTTTTTTTTTTTTTTTTTTTTTTTCCCCGCACGGTTGTCCATTCGTACTGAAAACGCCAAGGAATGTGAACATAAAGTAAAACCTTGTAACTTAACTGCAAAGCACACTGACGTCTGCTCGTCTTTGATGATCATTATTATAAAAGATTATGGTGTGTGTGTGTGTGTGTGTGTGTGTGTGTGTGTGTGTGTGTGTGTGTGTGTGTGTGTGCGCGCGCGCGTTCGTTCGTGCGTGTGTGTGTGCGTGCGTGCGTAAGTGCGTACATGTGCGTGTGTCAGCGTTTGTGTGTGTGTGTGCGCGTGCGTGTGTGTGTTATGTTGAGTTACAGTAATTACATTGTGCGAATGTGTTTTAAGAGGTCACGATCATGTAAGACCACTGAAGACACAAAGTGCATTTGTACCATTGTGATAAAAAACATAACCGCGGGGCGAAAGTCCAGGGAGCAAAAAATCCACGGGGCAAAAGTCCACAGGGCAAAAGTCCACACGGCGAAATTTCCGCATGGTGAAAGTCCACGGCGAAAGTCCACGGGACAAATGTCGGGGAAAAATCCACGGGGCGTAAGTTCCCATGTCCACGGGGCAAAAAGTCCACGGGGCAAAAAAAACG
>JADBJO010001043.1:62500-65000 GCA_016801955.1 Conus betulinus | reverse complement strand
GAACTGCATCGTGTCCCGGAGCGTTAGGACTTCCGCTCTGCAGCCTCAGAACGCCTCGCTGACGTCATCGACGTCGCGGAGGAAGCGAATGACGTCCCGATGACGCGGGGGAAGCGCATGACGTCATCTTCTAAGGGCTACGTCAGCGCGTGGTGGTCGGTGGATTTGGAACGAGAGGTGGCGGTGCGAGGGGTGGTTGTTTACACAGAGAAAACGCAGGTTGGTTGGTGGGTGTGGTCTTGCCTGTAGTTTCCTTATTAGCGTCGGAAAGACTGCTGTTGCTGAGATAACAGCGTTTGTCACAGTGTCTGTTTTGTTTTGTGTCTGTTGTGTTTTGTTTGCTTCGGCTACTGTCACTCTGTGGTCAGGTTTTGTCGTTATGGCCTTTTAGGATCCATCCTCTTGTATCCGATTCATCTTCATTTATCTCTCTCTCTGTCTGTCCGTCTCCGTCGCAGTCTCTGTCCGTCTGTCTGTCTGTCTGTCTGTCTGTATGTCTGTCTGTATGTATGTATGTATGTATGTATGTCTCTGTCCGTCTTCTCTTTCTGTCTCTCTCTGTCTCTCTCTGTCTCTGTCCCTATGTCTGTCTGTCTGTCTGTCTCTGCCTCTCTGTCTCTCTGTTGGCATGTGTCTTTAACATACAATTAAAAAAAAAGTAACGATAAACAAAATATGTTGATAAGTGTGCAACACCTACAGAAATCATGGAAATTATTCGTACCTTTCATGAAGGCGATACCAAGAATAGAAGCATCCCACCTGATGGGACACGCAGAAAAAAAAAACAAACAGCAACAAACAAACAAAAAAAAAGCAAAAATAAAAACAAACAAACAAAAAAAAAACAAAAAAAACAAACAAACAAACAAAAAACTCACGTCCTGAACTGTGGTAGCAAGTTGCTCCGATAGACACACAAAGTGGGAACACAATTAAAATAGCCTTGTTACCAAACGCTACCTAGGTCCATGCCACATACGTGTCCTATTACATCGGAAGAGCAGTCTTCACGCCTTCTTACCCCTCTCAACCCCGCCCCCTTCTATCCCCCCCCCCCCCGCCCCCCCGTCCCTTTCGTTGCCCCCTGCATTCCTCAACTGCCCCTCCCCACTTCCACCAACACCTATACCCCCCCCCCCCCCCCCCCCCCCCCCCGTCCCCCATGATGTCCATCTCTCTCTCCCCCCCATGATATCTGCGCACAGCCTATCTGCGCACACAAAGTCACACCGCACAAGCACACACCACCACAGCAGAACGACAGCGCAGCGGATTACCGTTTCTTGTCGTAGAAAGACACAATTCGTCATGTGGAAGTAGATTCCAGCCTGCGATGCAAGAGCACGGAATGGTCTGATGAACGTCACGCAATGGCTAGCTAGGTGGTGGGTGACTCGACCAGTCTGATCAACTCTGTCGTATATATATTTTTTTTTTTTTTGTGTAGGATATGGAGCCTAAGCGGTGATTTTTTTTTTTTTTTGTTTTTCCCTAAGGCCCAAAATCCACCTCTTCATTTTTCGGTGCTCCACACTGTCCTTTTCATCTGAAAAAAAAAAAAAAAAAAAAAAAAAAGCGAAAAAAAAAAAAACAAACAATAATTTCCACTACTAGGTGATTTTTTTTTTTCCTCCAACCAGTCTCTTACACACTGTGCATAGTCTGTATGTTCTCTTATAAATGGACATATGTTTTGCTGATTTTAGTGTTTTGGCGTTTGATCCAAAGTGTCTGGGTTTGTTAATGTTGTAATGTGTAATGTGTGGTGTGCTGGCACATTCACTCTGATAATGTGTTGCTTGTACAAAGAAAACAACATAGATGAAACAAAAGACTTACTTATTTTCAGTTTTTCATTTTGCGTTACACACACACACACTCACCCCCCCCCCCCCCCCCCCCCCCCCCCCTCTTCCCCTCCCTCTCTCAAATATGTCAACAATGGTAGTTACATGAATTTCTGTAGTTCGTGTGGAAGATAAAGTGGGTTTTTGAACGGAAAGAAGGTAATTTAGAGACTATCTTCTCTGTATTGAAGATAAAGTGGGTTTCAATCGGAAAGAAGGTAAATGAGAGGCTATCTTTTTCGTATTAAAGATAAAGCGCGTTTCAAAGAGGATAATCCACAGATTACCTCTTGTTTGCATCGAAGATAAAATGGGTTTCAAATGGAAAGAAATATATTTCAGGGATGTGATATGGATCTGTCGAGTGGATCTACGGTGTGCATATGTGGTGAGGCGTGATCTGTGGTATGGATCTTTGCAGTGGATCTGTGGTGTGGATCGGGGATCTGTGGGATCTTTGCAGTGGATCTGTGGTGTATATGTGGTGTGATCTGTGGTGTGAATCTTTGGCGTGGAGTGGTGTTGATCTGTAGCGTGGATCTGTGGTGTGGATCTTTTCATGGATGTTTGGTGTGGATCCAGGGCGTCGATCTCAGGATCCGATTAGGATCCTAAAAACCCACACACACGATTCCGCGCTGAAAATTCAG
>JADBJO010001043.1:52500-60000 GCA_016801955.1 Conus betulinus | reverse complement strand
CCCTCTCTGATTGGACATACAGTCAGAGACCCACACACCCTCTCTCATTGGACATACAGTCAGAGACCCACACACCCCTCTCTGATTGGACATACAGTCAGAGACCCACACACCCTCTCTGATTGGACATACAGTCAGAGACCCATACACCCCTCTCTGATTGGACATACAGTCAGAGACCCACACACCCCTCTCTCATTGGACATACAGTCAGAGACCCACACACCCCTCTCTGATTGGACATACAGTCAGAGACCCACATGCCCCTCTCTCTGTTTGGACATACAGTCAGAGACCCACACACCCCTCTCTGATTGGACATACAGTCAGAGACCCACACACCCCTCTCTCATTGGACATACAGTCAGAGAGACCCATACACCCCTCTCTGATTGGACATACAGTCAAACAGAGACACATGTACCCCTCTCTAATTGGACATACAGTCAGAGACCCCCACACACCCCACTCTGATTGGACGTACAGTCAGAGACCCACACACCCCTCTCTGATTGGACGTACAGTCAGAGACCCACACACCCCTCTCTGATTGGACATACAGTCAGAGACCCACACCCCTCTCTGATTGGACACACAGTCAGAGACCCATACACCCCTCTCTGATTGGACATACAGTCAGAGACCCATACACCCCTCTCTGATTGGACATACAGTCAACAGAGACCCACACACCCCTCTCTGATTGGACATACAGTCAGAGACCCATACCCCCCTCTCTGATCGGACATACAGTCAGAGACCATATAACCCCTCTCTGGTTGGACATGCAGTCAGAGACCCATATATACACCCCCCTCTGATTGGACATGCAGTCAAACAGAGACCCATACACCCCTCTCTGATTGGACATACAGTCAGAGAGACCCATACACCCCTCTCTGGTTGGACATACAGTCAGAGACCCATACACCCCCCTCTGATTGGACATGCAGTCAAACAGAGACCATGTACCCCTCTCTGATTGGACATGCAGCTAAACAGAGAGACCCACACACCCTCTCTCATTGGACATAGTCAGTCAGAGACCCACACACCCCCTCTGATGATTGGACGTACAGTCAGAGACCCCATATACCCCCCTCTCTCATTGGACATACAGTCAGAGACCCATACACCCCTCTCTCATTGGACATGCAGCAGTCAGAGACCCACACACCCCTCTCTCATTGGACATAGTCAGAGACCCATACACCCCTCTCTCATTGGACATGCAGCTGAACAGAGACCCTCACACCCCTCTCTGATTGGACATACAGTCAGAGACCCATACACCCCCCTCTCAGATTGGACATACAGTCAGAGACCCATACCCCCTCTCTGATTGGACATGCAGTCCAAACAGAGACCCATAATCCCTCTCCGATTGGACAATGCAGCTAAATAGTGACCCATAACCCCTCTCTGATTGGACATGCAGCTAAACAGAGACCCCATCCCACACACCCCCTCTTTGATTGGACATACAGTCAGAGACCCACACACCCCTCTCTCATTGGACATGCAGCTAAACAGAGACCACACACCCCTCTCTGATTGGACATGCAGCTAAACAGAGACCCACACACCCCTCTCTCTTTGGACATACAGTCAGAGACCCATACACCCCTCTCTCATTGGACATACAGTCAGAACAGAGATCCACACACCCCTCTCTCATTGGACATTGTCAGAGACCCATACACCGATTGGACCATACAGTCAGAGACCATACACCCCTCTCTGATTGGACATACAGTCAGAGACCCCATACACCCCTCTCTGATTGGACATGCAGTCAGAGAGACCCATACACCCCTCTCTGATTGGACATACAGTCAGAGACCCATACACCCCTCTCTGATTGGACATACAAACAGAGACCCATACACCCCTCTCTGATTGGACATACAGTCAAACAGAGACCCATACACCCCTCTCTGATTGGACATGCATACAGTCAGACCCAGACCCCCTCTCTGATTGGACATACCCCCATGTAACCCCTCTCTCATTGGACATGCAGCTAAACAGAGATCCACACACCTCTCTCAATTGGACATGTAGTCAAACAGAGACCCCATACACCCCTCTCTCATTGGACATGCAGCTAAACAGAGATCCACACACCCCTCTCTAATTGGACATGTAGTCAAACAGAGACCCATGTACCCCTCTCTGATTGGACATGCAGTCAAACAGAGACCCATGTACCCCTCTCTCATTGGACATGCAGTCAAACAGAGACCCATGTACCCCTCTCTCATTGGACATGCAGTCAAACAGAGACCCATGTACCCCTCTCTCACTGGACATGCAGTCAAACAGAGACCCATGTACCCCTCTCTCATTGGACATGCAGTCAAACAGAGACCTATGTACCCCTCTCTGACTAGAGATGCAGTCAAACAGAGACCCATGTACCCCTGTTTGCAGTCAGTTAAAAGACTCTCTCTGAAAGAAATACACACCCTATCCCTCCTTTTTCTTTTCTTTGTATGTCGTTAACTTTGTTTTGTTTAGCAGAGTTAGAACATTTGATAGCAGAATGGATTTAATCGTTTTGGGGTCTGTGTCATTTTGACTATAGCGTTTTCAGCCATTGCGCCGAACCTTGAGCAGTTCACAAGCACGCTCCTTTTAATTTATTCTTTGGTTTGTCTGCCTTTCACTATGGTGTCTTTGACAAGTAAGCAAAAGTAAACACACACACACACACACACACACACACACACACACACACACACACACACACACATACACACACACGCGCGCGCGCGCATACAAATAAAAGAAGGCGTGTGTGCGCGCAAGTGTGTGTGTGTGTGTGTGTGTGTGTGTGTGTGTGTCTGGTTGGTCTATGCTGAACAAGTGATTAGTGGGAAGGGGAGGGTTAGTCTTACATCATTAACACAACGAGTTATCAAAACGATTCAAAGAGTCACATATCAATCTTAATAAACATCGGTCATATAATCTGACCAATCAGCGACCTCCGTCTCGCAGGCTGCTTGGACACCTGGTTTGGCAGCACATGCAAGAGGAAGTGCAGCGATCGCTGTCTGAACAGCCGATGTCACGAGGACACGGCTCACTGCGTCCAGTGTCCACGCAACCGTGCCCTGCCGTTCTGCACGGGTGAGCCACAGCAAACGCGCATGCCGTTGCGCGTCACCACTTCCGGTTACCTATATCCTTCTTTCCGCCTTCCATTTTCACCGTGTCTCTCTTCCTCCCCTCCGCCCTCCTCCTCTCTGTCTGTCTGTCTCTTTCTCTCTGTCTCTGTCCTGTGTGTGTGTGTGTGTGTGTGTGTGTGTGTGTGTGTGTGTGTGTGTGTGTGTGTGTGTGTGTGTGTGTGTGTGTGTGTGTGTGAAGGCCTGATCTTGTTTTTGCTTTGTTTCCGTTGTGTTTCTTTTTCAGTCAATTCAATCTGCATGTTTTTGAATAGACTCATATCAGTGCGTACAGAATCTCTCTCTCTCTCTCTCTCTCTCTCTCTCTCTCTCTCTCTCTCTCTCTCTCTCTCTCTCTCTCTCTCTCTCTCTGTGCGCATGTGTGTTTTGTGCTTTTCTTTTTTGCTGTGTGTGTGTTAGAGAGAGAGAGAGAGAGAGAGAGAGAGAGAGAGAGGGGGGGGGGGGGGGGGGAGGGAAAAAAAGGTGCCTATCATACTTTTAGGAGCTGACATATTTTAAAAAGAAAAAAAAGAGCTTGGGGAAATAAGTTCCAAATCTTTACGCGTTAAATCGCCCATTAATTGTTTGACGTTTGAATTAAGCGCGTGATTGTATAAAGAGGGAGACGACGGAATAGCCAGGGAGGGAAGAAAGGAGAGCTGTGCCAGAGACTGACGGAAGGTGTGTGTTTATGTAATGTTCCTTTTTTTTTTTCTGTTAAAATTTAGAGTCATGTAAGTTAATTATATGCGCATGCGTACATGTGTTTTGAGTACATGTGTTGTGTGTGTGTGTGTGTGTGTGTGTGTGTGTGTGTGTGTGTGTGTGTGTGTGTGAGAGAGAGAGAGAGAGAGAGAGAGAGAGAGAGAGAGGATGCTGCATAGGAGCTACGGGGAAGAGAGGGAAAAGGTATGCATTTGTGTATGGGCAGATAGATGAGAGAGACAAAGAGATGGACGGGGAGACATGAATTGAAATCATTCCGTTAGGTCACTTCCTTGGAAAGTAATCAATTATAAATTTCATGATTCCAAGAAAAAAACACATAATAAAGACAGACATGACAGTATTTGCAACGGTACAGCAATAATCACGAGTACTTTGTTTCTGAAAGAACACAACTTACAAAGAATATTTCATATTTAGAAGTTTTAGCTGTTAACTTTTCTCAACAGAGGTACATTGTTATTAATATTATCATTTAGGTTTTTTGAATGCGAAATATAAGAAATACAGAGAAAAATCTCTTTGTCTCTTTTTTTTGATAAAATCTTAAATGATGGTGACAATACACAACAACCAAAAAACGTAGACAAACCGGTTTTATCTTGTGATTCGTTTGTCTAGGGTTTTTTTTTTTTTTTTTTTTTTTTGGCGGTGCAGTATCACTAACATTTTCAAATTTGTTTAGATTTCCGCCTGCAGTCGCGTCGTCACTTTGCTACTAGATCCTCTTTTTTAATGGCTTAAGCAGCGACAACCGAAACATAATTTGCTTGCAATAACAAACCCTAGCTGTACAGGAGCAGCTATGTTCAAACCAAACACAACGACATAAGGGAAATAACTGTCGTTTCCGACATCCGCGCCACATCATGGGAAAAATCAAATTTACTCCCTTACGTCTGCATCCTGAGTTTTGTACACTTGCTACTGACTCATCAAACATTGATTTTCTTAAAGCAAGCCGCAAGGTTTTGGTGATGTTCAACAAATTTACATGTTCGATGCCAGGAAAGCAGTTAGACACTTCAACAGAAATTATGTCTCGCTTGTTTTCATATGGTTACTGCCAGTTTTGTTCATTTGATGTCAGTGAGTCTCTGTCCATGTTACTGAAGGCTGAACACAGAAAAACAAACAAACAAAAAAACCCAAAATAAACAAACAAACAAAAAACAATGAACATGGCCTTTTAAAGTACACGACGAACACTTGCTACCCAAATTGGTTTTCTTCGTCATCCCATGCTGTAAGCGACCTTTTTGTTTGGAAGGAATGGTCACTGATCAGCCATTTGTATTTCTGTCAACAAGTAATCTATTCGTCTTAGTATGGCATTAATGATCATACAATTTCTCCCTCGCTCACCATATACTCAATCATTAGACTTTTAGAACTGGCACAGAAGAGACAGAGAGACAGAGAGAGAGAGAGAGAGAGAGAGAGAGAGAGAGAGAGAGAGAGAGAGAGAGAGACTGGCTGCAGAAGCGGCAGAAGATTATAGGTATTTTGTCTTTATACATCTCTGTATGTGTATGGTATGTATGCATGAGTGCGCGCGCGTACGCGCGCCTGTAGAGAGAGAGAGAGAGAGAGAGAGAGAGAGAGAGAGAGAGAGAGAGAGAGAGAGACAGACAGACAGACAGACAGACAGACAGACAGACAGACAGAAGCTGAAGAAAAACATCTTTGAAAACCTCAGGTAGCCGCGAAGGCTTGATCAACATGTTTGGAATTGCTATAATATGAGCTACGGGGACAAAGCCTGGAAAGCTGTGTTCACATTGTAACAAGTGATGAAAACAATACTGAAGAAGAATAACAGAAAAAGAAAGTCACGCACTTTAAAGTTCATAGCTCTTCCCTTGCACGCCCAGTCTTCAATTGCAAGATGTCAACCACAATCCCACAAGCTAAAACAAAAAAAAAACAAAGAAACAAAACAAATAAACAACGACGAAAACCTCTCTCTCTCTCTCTCTCTCTCTCTCTCTCTCTCTCTCTCTCTCTCTCTCTCTCACACACACACACACACACACACACACACACACACACACACACACACACACACACACACACACACATCAGTGTTTAACATTTTCGAGTCGTATTCAGAAAATTACGAATCTTTTTACCTTTCCGAATGAAAGAATGGAATATTTACTTTTATTTTTTGTTCGTTCTTTTTTTATCTATTTCTCTTTTCTTTCTTTATCTATTTGTGCATTTGCTTTCATTTTCAAAACAGCTGATTTTGGCCTCCCGACAGAAAACTTTCAACACTTTAGTAATAGTGATTGAAAACACATTCTTTGTAGTGCAGCACAGCACATACACTTATTGTTTGTGTGTGTGTGTGTGTGTGTGTGTGTGTGGATTGCTTGTTTGTTTATTGGTATAAGTCATTAAGTCATGTGACAGAGTGCATTGCCGGGTGGTACGGCAGCTCGTGCAATGAGAGTTGTGGCGCGTGCAAGGACAACACGCCCTGTGACCCCCGTCACCGGCCATTGTGACCAGGGCTGCGTTCAGGGACGGCTGCCGCCCTTCTGTGTACAGGAAGGTCAGTGCTCCTACGTTCAGTCAGACTGTTGTCTACTGCTTTCTGTTACGCAGATATGTTTCCCCTCGTTTGTTTGTTTGTATGCCTGTCTGTTTTTGTTTTTGCCCACCGAATAAGGCCGTGTATCCATCCATGTTTGTGGGTTTGTTTGTTTGTTTGTCTGTCTGCTTGTCATCAAAACTGCGCAAAAAAAAATACTGAACCGATGTTGTAAAGAAAAAAGAAATGGCGATATGACGAAATATGGCCCAGAATGAATGTAGGGCGAGAACGAGTTTGGGGGAGGAGGGCAGCAGAGAGCGGGGGCAGCGGGGGGGGGGGGGGGGGGGATGGTAATGGAAGGAGGCGAAAGGGGGGGGGGGGGCAAGGATTGCATGAAAGGAGATAGTAACAGAAGCAGACACAGAAGCAAAAAAAGATAGGACAATATGGGAAGTCATAGAAGAACAAGATAGGACAATATGGGAAGTCAAAGAAGCAGAACGAGATAGGACAATATGGGAAGTCATAGAAGAAGAACAAGACAGGACAATATGGGAAGTCATAGAAGAACAAGATATGACAATATGAGAAGTCATAGAAGAAGAAGAACAAGATGGACAATATGGGAGTCATAGAAGAAGAACAAGACAGGACAAGATGGGACAATATGGAAGTCATAGAAGAACAAGATAGGACAATATGGGAAGTCATAGAAGAAGAACAAGACAGGACAATGGGGGAAGTCATAGAAGAACAAGATAGGACAATATGGGAAGTCATAAAAGAAGAAGACAAGATAGGACAATATGGGAAGTTATAGAAGAACAAGATAGGACAATATGGGAAGTCAAAGAAGCAGAACAAGATAGGACATATACTGGGAAGCACAAGTCATATACTGAAGCAGAACAAGATAGTGGGAAGTCACAGAAAAATTAGCGGGAAATAGAAAAAGGTGGGAAAGTGTAGTAAAAGATTAGAGTAAAGATCAACACGGGAAAAAGGTAAAGAATAATGAGCCAAAGTATGAAAGGTAAAACTATATAGAGGAGAACGGAGAAT
>JADBJO010001043.1:32500-47500 GCA_016801955.1 Conus betulinus | reverse complement strand
TTGTCAGACGACAAACTTCCACGGCAGAAATGCTGTTTGGTCAAGACGTTGCACTTCATCGCCAAATGTTCGACTGGTGCACAAATTTGTCGGACATATTATCCGCCTCTTTCGGTATTTGGTCCTTGCTTAGCTTCTCTTAGCCTTTAACACTGCGCCCCCCCCCCCCCCCCTCCTCCTCCCAGTTTAAATGAGGATGAAAAAAAAAGACCTGAAACAGATTTTATCAAAATAAACTGTAAAGAAAAAAAAAATACTGTTCCGTGGGTTGAAAGGGACAAGCGACTAACAAGACAAAATGCGACGCGTTTCGACCTCTTGGTCTTCTTCAGGCAAGATAAACAACATTCAGGACAATGAAAACGGAAAGCGAGCGATCACTCATTTTCTCCGACTGAGCGCAAAATGGACATTGAATTTTCCGCCTGCAGTCGTCTCACTTTGAAACTAACAGTTTTTAGCTGTAAGAATTTAAAGCAAGCCGGTCCAGTTCTTGTCTGCTGTTTGATTTTCAAACCAGGCATAGTCACGTGTCTGTCTCCAGCGGCATTCATTGGCTCATGATGATAGAACAGCAACAATGATAATAATAATGATATGTAATTATAATAATAATAATGATGATAATGATAACAAAAAATTAAAAGAAGCATTTCGTCAGAATGAAACTCGTCGTGAAATGATTTCATTAGCAAAATGATTCGAAACTAAATTTCTTACTGAAAGTTGTCGTACTTGAAATGCAGAAAACACCGTGCTGAACGATTCTTTAGACATGAAACACTGTTTCCCCCGGCTTCTGTGTGACATAGTGCGTAGTAGTGATAATAGCAAGGATTTCATGGGTTGGTCGCTCCACGCAACCGCTATATCACATCTTTTTGTTTTACGCAGGTAAACCCGAAGCAGTCAAGACTGAGAGTCTCTCCTACATAGACGCCATGTCTTCTTCCACCAGAGCCTCGATAAAGTCTTCTGCAGTCAACGCAGACAACTCGACCAGTGATGGTGTTGAAGACCATGTCTATGAAGCCTTGAATATGTCCGAGTACGCTAACGTGGAAAGAACGGACGAGCACGTCTACGTGAAGCCAAATTTCGCCCGGGGACTCAGTCAATCGTCCAGCAGCTCTGGGGGTTACGTCAATTTAGGGGCGTCATCGGAAATGACGTAAAATGTTACTGCAGTTTTTTTTAAAAAAATGATTTTTAATTTTTTTTAAATATAGCAGATGCGTTTAAAGTTTTAGCGTTATGTCGTTTTGGTGATATAATTTTTTTTTCTTTGTTGTTTTTTTTTTTTTTCTTTACTTTTTTTCTTTGTTGAAGTTGCTGTTGCTTTTTTCTTCTTTTTTTTGTAAACTTGTTTTAGCTTTAATTTACAGCCGATAGGCGATTTTTCTTGCGTATCTACGTAAAAGAGCCGTTAGCGAATGTTCAATCGATCGACTGAGTTATTTGAAGATTGATTCGCATCAGTTTTACACGAGTTTTGTGTTAAACGTACTGGAAGGTCTGTTTTCGTGGTACATGATTTCCTTTTCATCGATCTGGCAAGTTCTGTTTGTTTTGTTTGTTTTCGTGTTTTAACGTAGTTTTCAATAGAAAATGGTCGTTTCCACTGGCATGAGAATAGGGGGCCGGAATAGCTCAGTTGGTAGAGTGCCGGACTCGTGATCCTAGAGTTGCGGGTTCTAATCTCGGTACAGGGGGATTTTTTTTTCCTCGGAGTTAACATTGGTTCTGACTCCATTCCCCATACAGTCCTTCGAATGAGACTATAAACCAAGGTTCCGTGTGTGAACCCACGCACAACATCTTGCACACACGAAAAATCCTATCACCAACTTTCGGAAGAGAAGCCAGTTTGGCCGTTGGTGTGGATGACACGCTACACATAGCATGCATCTTCCCCCGAACCAGCCGCCGTGGCGAAGTGGTTAGCGTCACGGACTCCCGGCTGGGAGGTCGTGGGTTCGAATCCCATCAGAGTCATGTGGGTTTTTCTGCCCCGACCGGCTCCTACCCACAGTTGAGTTTGCTGCAGACTCAGTTGGGAAGACTGGGACCACACAGTCGAGTTTCATCCACTTAATGGATGCGTTTCTGAGAGTGTTGCTCAAATTTCCTGACAACACACTGCAGGTGCCTGTATCTCTCGGGCCTGGTTGACGCCGGGATATATTATGAAAGGAAGCGTAGAGTACAGCCCTGTCATGTAGTCTCAGACGAAAATGGAAATCCGTAGCATCATCTTAATCATCCTCATTTTCATTGATCAGCATTTAAAAATATGTCTCAAATTCTGTGGCCCTTCATACCCTGCTGTCATGGTGACCTCTTGTAGAGGCAGACATGTAGAGGCAGACGTACACAAAGAGAAGGGAGGTACAAGGGGGCGCATGAAAGGAGGAGAGGGGGGGGGGGGAGGGAGGGAGAAAACACAGAGACAGATAGAGACAGATAGAGGAACACACAAACAAACCCAGAGAGAGAAAAAGAGAGAGGAGAGAGAGAGAGAGAGGAGGAGAGAAAGAAAGAGAGAGAGAGAGAGAGAGAGAAGAGAGAGAGAGAGAGAGGGGGGGGGGAAGGGGGGCAGCGGGGTCAAGATCTGCATAAGTTTCTCTCACATTCATTTCTCTTTCAAAGATGAACTGCAGATAACACGGATTCGGTTTTTTTAAAATGCTTATACACATTTTCCCAATTAGAATGAGGTAGTTTATGTACTTATAATTTTCCTTATTATATCGCATTTTACTGACACCAAATAATATATCTCGTATTGATAATTTCAGGGGAGTATTTGTTTGTGAGTGGATTTTCTTTTCAATAAAAGTCCAAAAATGGTTTACAATTGGGCATTCACAGAAAAAATGTTCAATATAGTCGACAGCCTCAGGGCAGTAAGAACACTTGTTACAGTCTTTTACCTTACAAGTGTCACCACCAAGGGTGCAAAAAAGAATCCAATAGCACCCCCGAAGCAGCCAGTGAAGGGTAGTAAAAACCCTTGGTGGTGACAACACCACGGTATTATGGACTATGGGGTGTCTCTATTTGACGCCAGGAGCGTAGATACAACCAGCCGTGTCTCCCTGATGAGTTCCGACCCAGCGGACGAAAGGCCTCGGAGCAGGCAATACAAATATATTTGCCTTCAAAAGGGATTGCGATGGTTCCCTTATGCAGCTAGTGAAGAGTTTTCATATCTCCAATATATTTTTCTTAATTTCATGTTCCCAGTTTTCTACATCTTCACCTCCCGCCCCCCTCCACCCTCCTTAAGTCCAAAGTTTTGCCAAGTCATTACTATGAAGACAATTTAGTTGTTGGCCTGCGCTTGTTCAGCCCCCCCCCCCCCCCCCCCCCCCCATTACCCCCCCCCATCGTCGTTGTATTTGTCAGACTTTATTCAAGTTCAAAAGGCTGTGCCAGTCTTGAATAAAGTTATTCTGTGTTAGGTTTCCTTATGGGAGCAAAAACTACCCCACTTGTTTACTGTTTATTGCTTACTGTTCCCTGCCTCATTTCATTTCCAATTTCATTTTGATTAAATCGAGGTTATTTGTATTTGTTTCTGTCTGTCTTTGTGTTTGTCTTTTGATCTCCCTTGCACCCACGGGTGGATCCCAAGCGTAGGCTCAAAGATTGCCCCCTACATTTTATACTATTTGCATAATATCTTTAGTTTTTCAGCAACTTTTTTTCCTCCCCCACACTTTTGTTTAGTTTCATTACTACCCTTCACTGGCTGCTTCGGGGGTGCTATTGGATTCTTTTTTGCACCCTTGGTGGTGAGAACACCACGGTATTATGCACTATGGTGTGTCTCTATTTGACGCCAGGAGCGCAGATACAACCAGCCGTGTCTCCCTGATGAGTTCCGACCCAGCGGACGAAAGGTCTCGGAGCAGGCAATACTAATATAACTCCCTTCAAAAGGGATTGCGATGGTTCCCTTACTGCCTTCAAAAGGGATTGCGATGGCTCCCTATGCAGCTAGGGAAGAGTTTTCATATCTCCAATATATTTTCTTAATTTCATGTTCCCAGTTTCTACATCTTCAACCTCTCGCCACCCTCCTTAAGTCCAAAGTTTTGCCAAGTCATTACTATGAAGACAATTTAGTTGTTGGCCTGCGTTTGTTCACCCCCCACCACCATTAGATTGTTCGTCTTTGTATTTGTCAGACTTTATTCAAGTTCAAAAGGCTGTGCAGTCTTAAATAAAGTTATTATGTATTAGGTTTCCTTATGGGAGCAAAAAAACTACCCCACTTGTTTACTGTTTCAGCAATTATTGTCGTCCGTAGGGGGCTTAGTAGGTTGTGTCCTGCGTATGTTTAGATCGGAACAGGCGCCACTAAACACCACCGAAGTGACTCGGCAGCAGTGCAGTGTCTCCTCCGGTGGGTTGCCTCGTGACATTGACTGCTCCCTGTGGATTGCCGGTACCATGGCTGCGGCGGGGCTGGACAGGGTGTCGGAATGGCCGGCGTGTGTGCACTGCCTCTGAGGTGGCGCAGAGGTTGGGACAGAAAAAAAAGCATCTTTCTCGAAGATGCAGTATGGCTGCCTTAACGGCGGGATAAAAAACGGTCATACACACAAAACTCCACTGCCTGTCCATACAGGGAGTGTTGGGGGGGGGGTTAATAGCCTGCGTACGCAGAAAGAAATAGAAAAAAAAAACTGCGTGAGAATGGTTCGGAGGGGGTGGGAAAGGAGGGAAGGAAGCGGAATAGACGTCTTAATACCAGAAGAATGTTTATAACATTACTGACATTTCTGTTTTCAACAGTGGACATTTTCGGTTATGTTTGACATGATGTATTTTCTCAAAGAAAGAAAGGAGTTACGCTGGTTCAACGATTAAACATGTAGAAAACTCCTGTGTTTGTTTCAGCAGTCGTTCCAACAGTCGTGTGTGTGTGCGTGTGTGTGTGTGTGCGTGTGTGTGTGTGTGTGTGTGTGTGTGTGAGAGAGAGAGAGAGAGAGAGAGAGAGAGAGAGAGAGAGCGAGAGAGAGAGAGAGAGAGAGAGAGAGAGAGAGAGAGAGAGAGAGAGAGAGGCTGATAGAGACAGATGTGAACGCGTGTGTAAGGTACATTTTTCACTAGCACACAGAAAAGACACCGTTCAAACATTGATTCTGATTCTCTGTCTTTTATTATTTCAATTTAGAAAAAAAAACAACAACACACACATCGCTTTTTTCTGTTCTTAAAAACAAATGTACCTTTAAAAAGGCACCCATTAAACGTAATAAGGTATTAACTTTTTTTTTTTAATAATTAACCAAACAAGTCAGCAACCCTTTTGTACCTTCCCTAGTTCCTAGCAATCTCTATTCTCTCCGAATAGATAGTACGTTCACAGCATGATTGTGCAGTTTCAGATTACGGAGCAACCAACTCCATTTTTCAGGAAATGAAAGTAGAATGCGGGGAATCCTACGTTGAAGCAGCTGGAAATGAATAACATACCTTTCTCTCATCATACTACAAGTTCGGTTCATCTTTGGACATCAACCGATTCGTATTTGACTCAAAAAAGAAAAAAAAAAAACTTTCTTCATAGACTGAATTAAGTTGCGTGTACCTTACTCTTCGTCAAACTGCTCACGATCGGTACTCGTCCGATAATTACTGTACGTGACGTGACCATAAAAGAAATATTTGCCATTTGTAACATCTTTTCATTGCAAAATATTCTTTTTAAGTTTTATTTCTCATTTTCCTATAAAATAAAAAACAAAAATGCTGTCTGCAATTACCTAGCGACTGGTTTCCCAGCATGTGCCCTGCGCGTACAAGCTCATGGTGGCATGTTAGCTTTCGGTACTTGCGCAAACTTTTGTGCGCACTCGCTGTCAACGTCTTCTCCATAATAACCATATATCAAAGGCGTCGAGGTTTCGTTTTTTCTCTTCATTCTCAAGCAAATACCTGCCTTCTGCTTTCTGCGTTCTGCTCTCTCTCTCTCTCTCTCTCTCTCTCTCTCTCTCTCTCTCTCTCTCTCTCTCTCTCTCTCTCCCTCTCTCTCTCTCTCATTCAAGGAAGCCTTCAAATCAGCCGACCCCCAATTGAATGGAAACACTGCAGACGCATCACATGCAACACACTGGACAACAGTCTTAGACACATTGATGTGGCAGGAGACCCTGTAAGTTAGCCGGAACAAACACACACACACACACACACACACACACACACACACACACACACAGAGAGAGAGAGAGAGAGAGAGAGAGAGAGAGAGAGAGAGAGAGAGAGAGAGAGAGAGAGAGAGAGAGAGAAAAACAAAAACAACACCCCCGAAAGAAAAAAACCAATCCAGGGTCAGGATGCACCCTACTCTTTTGCTTCCAGCTTCCAGTTTAGCGTGAAACAACTTTTTTTCTGAAAAATTTTCAGAACTTTTCTTTAGGTTGTTCCAACCTCCACGCCATCCCGGCAACACACTTCAGCAAAAGGTAAGGCCCGGTAAAGGAAAGAAAGAAAGAGAAAGAAGAAAAAAAAACTGGCATCTTTTAAAAACTTTTATACAAGTTCGTTTTCGTAATCTTCTTGCGTGTACTACATCTCTAAAATGATGAATGGATAGCGGCTTATGTAATGACATCGCCGTCGGTTGGACAAAGCATCGTATGACGAGAACTCCGACGGTTAATGAAGTTGAATCATTGTGCCGAATTTCACTTCTTGATCGTGACCTTTAGCTGGAATCCGAGTCCAGTGCGTTGGTCTTATGCGTTGGTCTGGCATCTGCTAAGTTGTACCCATGACAACTTCATCTTAAATCCTCTCATCTTGGACAGAATTCATTTATCCATCAGTTTTATTCCTGAGCAGTCTCAAAAACTTAATAGATATGATGTGGCCTACATGGACAAGTCCGCTGGGAATCTCTGATAGCATGGCACCCACTCAGCTCGTTCTGTCTTCCACGTAAACGGTCACAGCGGAAAAGACATTGCACAGCTATTCTCCCGGGCGCCTCCTGTTCAGTGGAGGCGGTTCGGATCTTCCATGCGGAAGGCAGCACTTAATGATAGCCCTACTGACGACTTAAACCGCTCAGTCGAGGAATCGGCTTCGTCTTCTTACTGGAGGAGAGGCTGCCACTACATTCGTCCACGAGCGGTCGTCTGTTGGTACCAAACACTTTGAGGAGGGTAGGAAAAATAGGAAAAGACAGAACATTTAGGTCGATGAATAAATAAGTAAATAATCAATAGATAAACAATCAGCGGTAAATAGGTATATATTTACCGGAAATTCGGGAAACATTTGGGAACATTGGGAAGATAAGACACAAAATGTCAGGAGCATGAAGGGAAAAAAAAAAGTGGAGAATAACAGGCAAAGAGTGGAAAAATTGCTGACAGACTTTTTTTTTTTTTTTTTTTTTAACCCAGCACTACAACCACCACCACAAAACAACAGCCGACAATCTAGTGAGCTATGATGAAGCAAAAAAACATCATCAAGGCTCAGCAGCGGAAGAAGTGGCAGCTTCAGCACTCGAAACACAACCCAGATGATGGCTGCTTTTCTCTGCGACGACGTGTGAACAGGTGCAGATCTTCCGAATGAGAACTGGACACAATCGTCTGCGCCACCCACATGCACACAAAACTCGGCATTGGGCAGTCTGGAGAGTGCCCTTGTAGTCAGGGACAAATGACAGCAGAACATATCCTCCAAAACTGTCCGACGCACGCTGCATCCCGAAACATACTGGCCGACACCGACAGCATTGGAGAACAAGCTGTACGGCATCCTGGAGGAGCTGTGGGGGACGACTGCCTTCATCCAGGACACTGGGCTGACCTCGGGTGTCATTATTTTGTCAGCGGATAAACGGTCTACAGAGAGGCGAACGAGGAAGAAGAAAACAACAACTACAACAAAACAAAACTAAACCTTATGGAGCTGGAAAAGGTGAAGAAACACAATAAAGATACGGAAAAGTCAAAATAACAACAAACAAACAAGAAAGGTATTGAAAGATGGAGGAGTGAAAGAAAGGGGAGGAGATAGAAAGCAATGAAATATTAGGACAAGGGTAGGGACAAGAAAAATACGAAACAAAAGAGAACAAGACATGATGATGGAAACAGAAGAAAATGAAAATAGGAAGCTATAAGGAAAGGAAAGTAATCGCTGGTAACCATGAGTAAACGTTGGAAAAGACGGAGAAAATGAGAGCCGGTTGAAACAGCTCTGACCCGTCTCTCGCTCAGTGGCAAGTCTGGGACGTCATACGATATACAGCTGGCTCTTTCCGGAATTTGACCTCGGGTGTCATTATTTTGTCAGCGGATAAACGGTCTTCAGTTTAGACAGACAAATGCTGAAGAAGGAAGTGGACCATTAGCATAATGACCAGTTTGGCTGCATTACATGGGATGCAGGAGGAAAACACGCTTTTTTTCATTGCCCCAAGATTTGCCGGTTTCCGAATATGACCCTTTTTGAGTTTGTTTGATACGAATCGGTAAGGAATCTCTTTTTGAACACGTCTGAATCATTGTTTGGAACCCTCTTCTGGGCTTCTATATCCGTTCTTCTTGTTCCCTATCACTTCATCATTCTTAAACTGCACACTTTCCACGTCTTTTTCTATCATTCATTTGTCTGATCTTTTCTTCTTTTCCTATCTCTTCCCATATTTTCTGTTCTTCGTTGTCAATACATTTCTTATCTTTTCTTGCTGCTTCCTCTTTCTGTACTTCGCCGTATGATATCTTGCTTTCTTTACATTTTTTTTTTTTACCCTATCTCTTCCCCTCGCTCCCACCCCCCCCCCCTCCCCTCCCTGTCCTGCACCTATTCTCTCCTATCTTACCCCTCCCCATTCTTATTGCGCCTGTGTTTCTGTACATCACCAGACTATGAGGACACAGAAACGCCTTTGTTCTGGATATAATCGCCATTTTCCAGTAACATGTTTCTCCGATGCAGTCACGCTCGTAGATGCAGTTCCAGAAAATAGATTCATTGATGGAAATGAATGGAATGAAGGGAAGGTTAAAAAGAATATAACCGCGAAACCATGTATTTGGGTCATACTTCATATAAGAACTGCTTGACCTCTCTTGTACCTTTTGCCACACTGTTTTGCGCGTTTTACCTCCCCTGCTCATATTCGTCCATTGTGCTGTCATGATGATGCAGCAAAGAACCATAACCTCGTGTAGCCGTAGTAAAGCAGATGTGGTGTATCAAGCTTACGTGGACGATTTCACTGGCAGTTACGTCTCCCTCACAATACCGAAACCGAAATCTGTAGTTCCTTTCACGGTAAATCGCATATGAATCAATACGATAACGAACCAGCCGATCAGCCAGCCAACCAACCCACCACAGATTCCATCAATCACTCGATCAGCAATTACCAGCCCACCAGAGATTCCATCAATCAATCGATCAACCATACCTCTTCTACCACTGCGTCGGGTAGCACCTTCTCGGCGCGGCTGTCCAGATCTTTCTGCCGGAAGTAAGCCATTTTAGCGGTGATCAGCTGATCCACAGACCGAACGTCACATCCGTCGAAGCCCGGATGACGTTTCCTCTGAGTCTGCGCAGAGAAACGTGATGAGTGTGTGTCAAGGCCGAGCACAAGATGACGGCCCAGACAATTTTCCCAGAACATATACTTGGCAACATCCTTAAGGGATCAGAGAGAAAATACCATCCTGTCTTCAAACTGTTCAATTTTATTTTCGGTATATTTGAACGTTGATATTTTTTTATTGGTTTCGTGGCCAAAAGATCAATTACTTGATACTTGCATTCATTTATTAGAAAAAAAAAACAACAATTGTACTAAACATGACTATGCAAATAAAAAAATGATCCCTTGCCTGTGTAGCTAAAGATTTCCTTTTAGACCGTTGACTTTTTTTTTTTTCATATCTAGACATAAAATAGAGGGGTTCGTCGGCCAAAAATGGTTGAAGTGTTTTTCTGTGGAGCTGACGGTCGTGAGCTCGAACTACGGGTAAGGTCGGATTGTCTGGGCTTGAAAACCCTCTCTGTCCACCGAGCGGTAAATTGGTATTTGATTCAGTTCAGGAAAGCTCAAATTCGGCGGAAGGGGAGAAATGGGTTCTAGACACGGTGAACCTCTAACTTTCTCTGTCCTCACAGCCACTAGGTTGAGAAGGGGGTGGCGGGGGAATTTCTTGATATTTCAATAACGCCCCCCCCCCCCCCCCCCCCCCCCCCCCCCCCCCCCATTTTTTTCTTTCTTTTTTTCCTACTCTGTCCTTCACTGGCTGTCTTGGGAGACAATCGTATTGTATGATTTTTTTTTTATCTTCTGTGATGTCAAAGAAGAGGTGACAAATATTCTCAGTTTGATGCCATGGATGGACTGGCTCATCCAGGCCTAATCCTAACCCCGAGTCTCCCTCATGGTATGAAGATCGACTGCAGGCCTACATAACTAGCAGTTCTGTTCCCAAGACAGATTTCCCAAATGGTATCAGGGTAGGGTTTCGTACTTATACTTTACCGTGTACTTCTTCACACACCTCCCACCTCCTCCTCCTCTCTCTCTCTCTCTCTCTCTCTCTCTCTCTCTCTCTCTCTCTCTCTCTCTCTCTCTCTCTCTCTCTCTCACACACACACACACACACACACACACACACACACACACACACACACATTCTTCTTCTTCTTCTTCTTCTTCTTCTCTCGCAAAATCATTTTTGTGACAGAAATTGTTTGCCTGTTGTTGTTTTCGCCCGCTTCTTGTTTGTTCCTATAATTATTTGGTCAACCAGCGTGGGACAACATCCCTCAGGACAGTCCAAGTGAATGCTGTGAATGGGTGACACGTCTATGCTCAGCGCGACTGATTAATCTCACTCAGGGGAGGAAAGATGACAGCAGGCAGGCGTAACTAATGGTTCTGTCATGAGACAGGTTGTGTGTGTGTGTGTGTGTGTGTGTGTGTGTGTGTGTGTGTGTGTGTGTCCTAGGGGTTCTTTTATTTTGATTTCTTTTATCAATTTCATAGGAAAACAAGATTTTAACGCAAAGCGCTATAACAGATGAAAGCATCAAATGCAGCATCAGCTCATTTCCTTGTCCCAAGATCTTCATTTTTTTTAACCTCATAACTGGTGAAATATAAGCATTCATTTTGAAAGACATTGAAAGACATGGTATCGTCTAAATCATAGCTTTCTATATGGTCTGTTTGCTTTTGACGGAGAAGATAATGGTACTAGAAACGAATAATCAGCGCCAGTGGGCAGTTTTTTCCGTCAGCTTTACTCCGGTAGGCAGCCCGTTGTGTAAAGGTGGGTGTGGATAGTAAAGCGCAAGCATTGGCGCTGTATAAGCACTCTCACTAATCACAGCAAAGACAGTAATAGCTAAAGAGTTCCATGGAACTTATTACTATCATTGTAGTGGTAGTAATAGTAATAACAGAAGTATTTCCATTTCCACTACAATTATTATTATCATGAAATGCTTAACGGAGAATTACGTCATTGTGTTGCACCGATAAGATATTACTCTTTATTTAAAAGATGATTCTTGTTGACGTGATACTGAATTCAGTTGTGCTGACGTGGCCGCTGCTAATAAGAAACTGGAAAGAAAGGTCAACATGTTTTTGTTTGTGTTTTTATTTTCGACAGCATGACATTTCTCGTCAATAGGAGCTAGGTGAATTCGCCAAGTTCCTGCGTGTTATCACTAATGAAATTGTTTCCCTTTGCAAACTTACTGCCTTTTACGATATCTGTAACTCTTTCAGTGTATATATATGACGTATATGTTACATATCACGTTTCACCCCTGCTAGATGGCTGTTCTTGTAATTTTCTTTCAACCAATTCGTATTTAGTGCTGCTTGTTGTTATTATTCTCTCTCAACCAATTCGTGTTTATTTTGGTTGATTCTGCACCGCATATCGTTCCGTAGGTAGGTGTATTTGCATATGTGATTGGCTAATAGGCCACGGTCCTCACTCTCACCCCAGTTCCACTAAACCCTCCCACCATCACTCCTTCCCCTCCAGCCAACGTCGTGATACATGTCTGGATTCTGAAGCCTGCCCATCCCCAGTGATTCCAGTACTCACACCCCGCTGCCCGGTCTGTGGCTGACCATCAGGTGTGCAGGCAGCAGTCCTGGCAGTCCTCCCAGCGTCTGAACTCTTTCTGCGTGGTGTGTACCTGTAGTGTGGGTGCATCTGGTGATGTAGCTCTGCCAACAGTCAACACTTCACGGGCTCCAGCATCACAGGAACAAGACACAAACACTGTGTGAATGCCGATATCAAGATAAAGTGGTCATTGAACACGTCTGGGAATGACAGCCTTGAGAGCTGAAGTTTAACATAGAATTAAGGAACGAACATTGTTCAGGTCGCTAGAATTATTACTGAGCCTTGTAGGAAGAAACTCTAGGGACAGATTGACAGCAGATTTTGAGAGAAGACCCCCCACCCCTACCCCCTTTCCCCTATCAGACAAGTGCTTCGACTCTCAACTTCTCTCTCTACGGGGGCCAGGCCTCATCTAGGTCATGACTCCAAGATACCCTTCTGTTGCCAGACTTTTTTCCCTTGGGGCTGCCGGTGTTAGACCCTGCAACGTCAGGATGGGCGGGTGTCTTGAGGCGTTGCCTTTTCAGATGAATATCATACCACATCCTTATTGAACACCTGTTCTAAGATGGAAAATCTAAGCTTTGTGATGTTTACTCTGTCTTTTTTGACCATATCTAGCAGAGCTCATTCTATGACTACTGGTGGTAGGAGAGCCACAGGGATACCTCTACAGCCCTCTGCCACACAGCCTTGAGCATCAGGGTAGAGGGGTTGGAACCAGTTCCAGTCTTTTGTGCTGTCCATCCAGAACTTCTTCCGTATGCCTCTGAGACAGCGGTTCTCCACTGCACCTTGCAGGTGGGATTTATCTATGGAATCATGACAAAACACATGACGAACACTAAAAGAGGTTTAAGATTCTGGAACACGGTGAGGATAGTTGTAAACAGTGCGTCAAGGATTGTTTCACAGTGAAGTGACTGCAGGCGGAAAATGAAACAACTAAAAGAAACATTTCAGCACTGCCAAACGAAAGAACAAAAACAATTTACAAACACTACGCGTTTCGACCTCTTTGGTCTTCCTCAGGCAAGACGTACACCATTCAGGACGATAAAAACGAAGGACGAACAGACAGTCTCTTATCTTCCCCAGAAGAGGCCAAGGAGTTGATTTGGAGCAGATGGGTGGGAGGGGAGTGGGTGAGGAGGGGAGTGGGGAGTAATGGATGACAGGGTTTTAAGACAGAGATACAGATCGAAACAGGGAGAGACGTAGAATGAGCTGTCCCTAAAAATGCATCAACAGCCCACCGGATCAGACCACACATGAGGCACGAGAGGAAGACATGTACCTTTCAACTCTCGAGCGCGATTCACGTACACAGCCTTGCTCTCCGCGCTGAGGTCGGCCCACTCCGCCCCCAGCAGCACAGAGATGTAAGCGTTGCTCAACTTGGGACACTCCGACATCAGTTGTCGCCTCCTCTGCTGGGAAAACAACATGAAACAGTTGAGGGGTCGCTTGATGTGACTCGCGCCTTTGCTCGCCTGATTCAGAAATCGCTCGACGTGACAGGCCCCTATCTCTGTCTGACAGGAGCTCATTGGTAGCGCTACTACTACCGTTATTTCTGAGTCTTTTACATAATTGCCAGCCTGCATTTTGCGGAGGCAAGAGTTTTGATGTCAAACGATGGCTAGGAACGATAATGAAACGCGTGCTGGCGGATTTGAGCGGCAGACTGACCCCCGTTTCTTGCCCTCGGTCAAGTAATAAGTACTGTTCTGCGTGGTCATTGACACCCGCGAGGAGACGTATCTATAGCCAATGATTCGTTTTCTTCTACTCACTGTGCTGATGGTTGGTTCTCGCTGAAAAAGGGTGGTGGATTCTAGCCAATCACTGTTAGAGATGAAGTGTGAGGCAGACGGCCGACTATCACAGAGTGTGGGTTCACGTTTTGATGTTCTCCGCCGACACCTTTTGGGGCTGGCCAGTCCTATGTGCGCGTGTTCGTGAGTGTGTGTGGGTGTGTGTGGTGTGCGCGCGCGCGCGCGCGCGTGTGATATGACTGCCACTCACTGATAACTCCTATGATGATGGTACCAGTAGACAATCTGATCAAAGATAAATAATGCATGATTAGGCCGTTGATGCTGTTAGGACCAGTATCCATTGTAAAGTTTGCTTACAATCAACAGTTTTAACGCACCATATTCCAAAGAATCCCTAATGTATTCATGACATGCTTTTAAAGTTTTCAATCAAAGAAAGACAAATGACGGACACGATTTAGGATATTAGGATATAATACAAGAAAAATCAAGCTACAGCGTGAGTTTGCTGTTCTATAAAGGCTAAGACTTACACATGTCAACTCACTGCAACATATTAGACAGAGAAAAAAACACGCTATCCTTACGACAAGATGTCCAACTCTCTTGACAAAAAGCTTCATTTCAACGAAACTACAAAAAAATATACGGGAGTTTCCGTCAGAATGGTGTATATATTCCCTCTATTTCTTTTCAGAAAATCCATTACCCTTGTCACAGGTACCTAAAACATCTGAGTGTGAAGAAATTACAAGATCAATGAAGATAGTATTCTCACCATGCTTTCACTGAAGCGAGAAAGTAGGTGATCAAATTATGTGTGCAAAATACATAGAACTTATGGGAGGGAGGGAGGGAGGGAGGGAAGGAGAGAGAGAGAAAGCACTCCTCGTCCTAGTCTACGAAGACAGTCTTTATTTCTCAATTTCTCTGTTGAACTGCGGATAGTTGGACTGAAAGCAGAATAGAGGACACAGCAGGAAACAGAAATATCAGAACAAATCGTAGAACACACACACACACACACACACACACACACCACGCTCAACAGGGGAGGGAAAGGGGCAAGGGTGGCGGTG
>JADBJO010001043.1:0-2500 GCA_016801955.1 Conus betulinus | reverse complement strand
CCAATAATTATAGGAGGCAGTTCTATTATGATATAAGCAGCAAACTTTAGAGTTCTTAGTATAACCAACAGATTACAGGAAAATGGGGTGGGGCAAATGGTCTAATATGATTTAAAAGACAAGTCATCAAAATGCCATTTGATTCGACAAGCTTGAGCAGAGAGAAACTATTGTACTGAAGTTATATGTATGGAAAATCTTTTTCCCATCGTGTTAAAGTCTCATAATCGTCATCACACACTCATATGACGTAAACTTACGAAATTTACGGTAGTCCGCTCTTTACAACGGCTAGTTCAACGCGTTTTCCTCGCAAGATAAACAACTGCTTCAGACAGTTGTTTTTCCCCACCGTAGAAAAAAACATAAATTCAGAAAGAAGACCGTGTGTGCGCTGCCTGGTATCGCGCTACCGTAGGGTCAGACATAAGACGCGCATGAAGGACAGTTTTACAATCATTTTTACACAGTTTTAGCATCACTGCTGAACTGTCCACGAACTGACAAACTGCATAACCCTCACATGTTAAAATCATCACCAGGAAATTAGCGTTCAACGATAAGTTCCAGGGGCCCCATTTTACTGTTCACGACAACTGACCAAAATACTGACCCAAAAACACTGACTATCAAAACACATCGGAAAACTGCAGGCCGAGAGATCGAAAAATTGAAATTTAATAGGCCCCTAATCATTTCTGAATTGACATCCAGCAGTTTCGGTTTGCGGGTGGTAAATTAACAAGTGGACAACTATGCTGGTGTTTGGTTGCGACAACCAGGCTACCCGATTTGTTTCACAGATAGCCGTTTTCACATGTACTGGGCTGACTTCAAAACATGCGACCACCAATCATGCCACTCGACTTCGAAGAGTGATCTAGATTTTGATCTTTGTTAAATTGTTGAAGATTCAAGACAGAGTTGAACACTGTACAGGGTGACTTCGGTTTCAGTCAGCATGATACTACCGTAGAACAGCTGTATATTAGACTATTGCCACACTAGTTCTGATTAATTACATTAATTATGAACAAAATA
Organism: Conus betulinus; assembly: GCA_016801955.1. Lineage (NCBI taxonomy): Eukaryota > Metazoa > Mollusca > Gastropoda > Neogastropoda > Conidae > Conus > Conus betulinus. The sequence goes on along the minus strand of JADBJO010001043.1, from coordinate 1,459 downwards.
TTTAAGCAATACAGGCTAAAGTAAAAATTCAAACAGAATGAGGTAGACTCACCGTGCAGCACCACTCTTTGGTACCAAAACACAAATGTCGGCCTGAATCTTCCTTCCAGAAGACAACGACGAATTTCTTGCACATTGCGGCAAAGCAACAGTTATGAGAGAGCAAAAGTGGATGGTTCTCAGAAGCAAAAAGGAAAAATTTGTAACCACCGAAAAGTACAAATTTATAATTCCACGTATAAAATCTATACAGATGAACACTTGAATTTGTAAGCTTTAACGTTAGTAAATGTGAATAGATATTGCGGGAATTTAAAAAAGTGACGTCATTAGATGATTTGCTTTTGGCGCATGTCACTTGTGCGGACTGTCACTTGCGCAGTACGTAAGGGGATTTATGTGCAAACTGTACGCTCATTGGTTTCAAGGGTCTAGTCAACAAGATCCATTCCCAAAACAATGCTTGGCAGTGTTACCCGTTCACCACCTGAGAGACAGCCAGAATCGTATAGGTATCGAGGATCTTCATTTTGTTATCAACAGTTTCTTTACTGTATTTCAGTGGCAGATCGTCGACATGAAGTTCAAGTTTAAGGAGGAGCGTACTTATTGGGTGAGAGCATATTTTATTGTGTTGTTTGTGTTACAAATTGACCAGCGAGGCGATAACGATTCCCCGCCGAACAAAGAATAGTGAGTCACAATCGTTTTGTGACAATCACAAAATAGGGGGGTCGAAGGTGAAGCAACAAATGGTGGACAGGGCATTACTAAATAGAGATCGACTATCATGTCATCAAAGAAGATTAGATTTTAATGCGTGTGGGCATCTTTTACCGTTGTCTGTAGACCTTTTCGTTTTATTAACAGCAGCTTTGGCAGGATCCAAGTTTGATTTGTGCGTGTGTTCAGAATTGTTTACAAAAAAAAGAAAGAAGTTATACTGAAGGTCATTGTAATCGCCATCGTGCTTTTTAGTTCAGACGTCACAGAGACTAACACAACCACAACCACATCATCTTCACTAACTTCAAATCCTGTTCTCTTTTTCGTAGCGCTGCGCAACCCCGCAGTATGACATAATGATCAGTTTTCGATGACTGGTCATCAAGAGGAAGAAGAAGAGAAGGATAGAACATATGCACAAGCTGGCTCCATTTGTTTTCCATTACTTAATGCCAAAGCTAAATGTTTTAGAGATGAATGCTTGGGCAAGAGGTCAATGCTCCTTTTTACCCATGAGATCGCAGGCAGTTTCATCGAACAGCCTGCCACCCTGAAGCGTTGCCTCCAGTCTCAGTCAGGTGAGATATGACACCCTATCCCCAGAGAGGGGGAACAGAGAAGGAACAGGCAAGGGCTGTTGACAAGACGAGCCTTTAAAAGGAGGAAGGAAAGAGGAATGAAAAAAAAACAAAAAAAACAGGGGGACAAGATAGCAAATTGGATTCGGCGGAAC
>JADBJO010001042.1:500000-501819 GCA_016801955.1 Conus betulinus | reverse complement strand
TTCCTTCCCCACTCTGACTCAGTCTAACGCCACTGATAAAGATTCCAGCAACACTCCCTTCTCCTCCTGTCAGTTTGTTCCATGAATCCTGTTCAAATGGCCAGGCCATGCGTGTCTGCATGTGAGACGCACGTGGCAACCGACATAACTTCGCACATCAGCATCAATGGCTTCAAGACCTTCAAGATCCGAGGTATCGTCATGTTGATCCGAATTGTGTTCCGTCACATTGCACGTGTTGTGAAGTCTCTGTCTCATTTAAACAGATGACTCAACATCCCTCCACAAGAAATGTCATTGGCTGTTATGTTCCTCTGACAGCCTGTCAATCAGACATCAGGAACATGGTTAGATAAACCCTCTGGAAGGAGAGATCACCCCCACCCCCCACCTCAAATTCACAGACCCACCATAGGCCATCAGACATAGGCCATAGGCCTCTTCAGTGTGCGACACTCAACACCAGTGTATGCCACAGAGGGGTATACTACTTTGACATCCTGTGTCAAAATCTCTGATTGATCCAGATCAGTGAGTGGAATCTAGTTTCTAAGTCTTGAGACGACATATTGTATTTATGCTATATATTTAACAGGTTAATTTTATGCCAGTTCAGGGCAATATCGGAAAAGATGATTTTAAGATACTGTTGATTGTCTAAATGCTTTGTAGTAGATAATTCTAATTAACATGTGTGCCCAATTAAACCAACTAAGTATTTTACTACTTTGAAATTATTTCCCTTCAATTGTTTAGCAATTTCTTACTGTTACACACCACTTGAAAAAATACACTTAAACATGACTGAAGAAAATAATGTGGAGACAGAAAATAAAAGTGCTACATCTCCGTTAGTCTCCTTCTGTTGGCTGAAACCTCGCACTTTCCCTGAAAGTTCAGAGGGCAAGTGGTGAAGACTCGTCAAACTAGAACCTAGCTATTCTTGAATTAAGGGTTTGAATTATGCCATTAACGAAGTCTGACTTCTTTCTGAATAACTTCATTGAATAAAAAAAGTGTGTGCGAATGTGTGTGTGTGTGTGTGTTGTACGCAGGCAGGCGTGCGTGAGCGCGCGCGCGCACGCGCGCACGCGCGTGTGTGTGTGTGTGTGTGTGTGCGTGCGTGCGTGCGTGTGTGTGCGTGCGTGTGTGTGTGTATGCGTGTGTACGAGCGCGCGCGCGCACACCTGTGTGTATGTATTGTGTAAAATGCGTGCTTTGCAAACGTGCATGCACGCTCAAGACACCACAATGTCGCACGAAAAATGAATAATATGCATCTGTGGTGAGAGTGTGACCCAGATATATATTATCATCAGAACAAGACACTCACCAGGGCAGATGCCATGGAAAACGGTCGACACTCAACAACAGTTGACCCATGACTGCGCGTGCGCTTGTGTGTGTGTGTGTGTGTGTGTGTGTGTGTGTGTGTGTGTGTGTGTGTGTGTGTGTGTGTGTGTGTGTGTGTGTGTGCGAGCGTGCGCGCGTGTGTGTGTGTACGTGAGAGAGAGAGAGAGAGAGAGAGAGAGAGAGAGAGATGTTGAGTTGTGGGACTTCGTTCCTCGTTGGAGCGCACTGTGCCCTTCAAGGCAGCGAAACGGTCGTAAGCCTTTGCGTCGTGTCACGCCGTCTCTCTCTCACACAACTCATTAATCATTCTGCTATTCACTGGGCCGAGTCCTGCATTGTTCTTGGGGACTTACGGACTCTTTCTGTCTCCGTCTAACACACACACACACACACACACACACACACACACACACACACACACACACACACTATTTTGACACACCAATCAAGCCGTGAAAAAAAAAAG
>JADBJO010001042.1:460000-495000 GCA_016801955.1 Conus betulinus | reverse complement strand
CAACACATATTGTCACGCTTCAGCATGTATTGTTCCCCGCGCAAGAATTAAGCCTAAATATCAACTGAATTGGTGACACTTCTGTGTGCTCGAGACATACTGGCCACAGTAAGTGTGTGTGTGTGTGTGTGTGTGTGTGTGTGTGTGTGTGTGTGTGTGTTTGTTTAGTTTTATGTCTTTTCACATGGCGTGTTTTTTAGACGATTGTGATATTTGTAAATGATATACATCAAGATGACATTGATATTATTATACAAATGAAAACACAATTGAAAATAAAGCTTAAATCAGTGAACATGAACAGCATAAACAATGTTTGATTAAAAAATACTGAAATCTCATACTAGTGTACCGATAAGACTGCGAAGTAAATATTTTACTTCGCAGTGTGTGTGTGTGTGTGTGTGTGTGTGTGTGTGTGTGTGTGTGTGTGTGTGTGTGTGTGTGTGTGTGTGTGTGTGTATGTGTGTGTGCGTGCGCACGTGTGTGTGTGTGTGTGTGTGTGTGTGCACAAGTGCACCCATATGCAAATGTGCGTGAGCGCGTGCGTGTGTGTGTGCGCGCACACGCACACGCGTTTGCTTGATTTTTGGGTCGATTGCAACACACAATAGAAGAGAGACAGATCCATTATGTGGAGTTGAAGAAAACAACAAAGTCTTATCTCTAGAAAGTGGGATGATTTTCAGGTTGATCACAGCATCAGTATAACAGCAGATAAAAGCACTAGGATCCATGGCGTGAAGATGTTTCAAATGTCAAAAAGACACAGGGACGCAGAGCCAGGTGGAGCATGGAGATGGGGATACATAGTCAGAAATAGGACTGAGGCACATGAAGACGATATTGGGGAATGCTGAGATGGCGAAAATTACTATTAGGGACACAAACAGATTGGGGCACAATGTGACAGGGGCACATGATGATGGGGACATGTAGACACAACACGGAGAGAAAGTGGCACATACAAATGTGGCTCCTAACAGAGATCCCGTCCAAACCCATAGAGATCCTTGCCGTCAGGCAGTAGGTAAAACATTCCTGTGCTCAGAAAGAAACAAAATGCAGTTATGCTAGTGAGTGTCAAGAGATACGAGTTTGCCATCCTCCGGCACTTTCTTAGGGGAACTGTGGTAAGATTTAATCCATGCAGGGATAAATACCCTAAACTCCCAAAGTGTGTTGCTGTCTGTAGAGATGAATTTCATGGTATGTTGTATCCAATGGTGCTGATATATCCAGAAGGGAATAACTTTATCATCCTCAAGTGATGTGATGTCATTTGCTACTTTCAAGAGGATCGTTTTTGCACTGCGACCTGCTTGTAAAGCACATTCTGTGAAGCATAAAACAAAATTGTCTGCTTGTGAGATATTTTAAGTCATGAAGGGTACCTTAAGTCATGAAAGATACACACGCTTTTCTTCATACAGATGTAAGCTTTGACTTATATGACTTCTCTTCAGCATGATATCCAAGAAGACAAATTCTTTGGAGTCGTCTGTTTTCAAAACTTATGAAGTCTTTAAATAAAATGATGAATTTACTTATTTTTGTTATGCAAATGTAAATAAATAGTTAAGTCTTATATGACAGAGAGGCTGGGGAGGGGGGGGGGGGGGGGGGGAGGGAAGTAACTGATTTATGAGGTCTCCTTTGGTCTCTGCCAACATGCACTATACACATAAGTGTAGAATTGAACCCAAGAAATGTGTTATCCTTACTAAGATGGTCGTGAACACCTATGTACCATTTATACAAGATAGTTTTGAAAACAACATAGAGAGCATCCTGCTATGGTTCTATGCACAAGCTTTACAAAAGCTTTGAGTTCTTACATAACCTACCACACCATTTCTTTCTTCCGCTCGAAATGCAATTGAATGCAATGCACCCTGAACTTCTTTGGCAACACACTAATATTAGATTTACACATAATGCATGTAATTGTGTGTGTATCTGTGACATTGTCAACAATCGTAATCAACAGAAAGGTTCATAAATGCACAAACACATGCCTGCTGGCACACACATTGAAACATTTGGGTGCAGTCTCTTTGTTTTTGTTTCTCTCTTCATCATTCATCATCACATTAAAAAATAAATAAATGCAGCATATCGCAATCAGCTCATGAAAACCATACTGACAGCATCTGATGTTAAACAAAACAACAACTTTAACAGATGCTACATTCACAAAAAAAAAAACCAATCAATTCATCAAGCAATGTACCAATCGATAATATTTCATCAATCAGCAACAATATTTTTCTTACACACAACACAATAATAATGATCAAAACATCACCAAGAAGAACATTTACATCACCCAAAAGAACAGGGTGTCTGCATATGTAGCACATTAAGAAGTTGGATATCATTCATCTTATGTGTGCACACCTGAAAAACTTATCAGCTATACTGACCACATAATATCAAAAGATTAGAATGGTTCTTCATTTTGGTTTTATGGTCCTGCGTATCTATCCTGTGTGTTTACTTCTCTTCTGCTCCTTGCCAAATGCTGCAACTGTTCTCTGATGCTAATCCAGTTCTAAATTCCATCACAAAGAGTATTCATGACTTTAAAATGTATGCAGCAACAAGTATGATGAATTCCAGCCTTGTGAGGGAAAGTGAAATGCTGTCTACTTCACAACATCAGCTAAATGAATGAATGTCTTAGTCATCTTCCAGTGTGTGCATGTGTGACATTGAGAGATTGACTCAGCAGGCTGGTAGCCTATGGCATGTGCCACACAGGTGTCTTTGTCAGTAGTGATTTCTTCTTGGGTATGATTTACATCTGTGAGCTGACTAAACCATGCTGAAAGTGCACGCACATAATGCAAATGAAAGGTCAGGGGTGGAAAAAGTGAGTTTAAAGTGCTTCTCTTGAGTTTACATGTCTGCATATGCAAGCAATAGCATCCACAAAAACTAATGCTACTATACTGAATTGTAAATCCCAGGCCGAGTCACATTCCTGGGTCGTATGACAATCACATTCCAACATTTGAAAAATGTGAGGTCAAACAAAGAGTAAGTCCCTCACCTAATTCCACAACATCAAAGATTCTCAATTTGTTTCGTTAAATCTAAATACAAACATGGCTCAATGTAAACTACAAAAATGGTCTGAAGCCTACTAAACAAATGATCGCAGATAAACTCAAAACTCACCAACAGCACAATGTCCAGGTATTGCTTGTTGAACAAGGTTCAGCAGATCAAGATTCCAAGGCACTTAGAAATAGTTATTTCAGCTATGTTTACACTTATTTCTATGACAATGAACACAATCTGCTGTATCTCTTGATTGGTCTGCCTGCTAAAGACTAAGACTTGTCCAATATTGGCCAGATGAACACTCATGAAACGTAGCGCATGTGCCAAAATGCCAGTCACTGCCATGCTTCCATGCCAGTCAACTATGTTCTATATTCTTGGATAAAGTGTGCAAAGAAATTTGTATATATCAGTGTTTGTTGTGTTGTTGCTAAAGGTCCCAACAAGCCCAGTACCTACCTTCATTTTATAAATTAGTGAAATATCTATAAAGTGTGAAATCATGTTGGCTTTTCCACCTTCACACTGAAACACGAGACTTGCATTTGGGCAAATTAAGCCAGTCAACCTTTTCAGAAGACAAAATTTTCTGGCAACACAAGGCGGCTCTTTCAGAAGCCATGGAACACAGTCCTTCAAACTGTTGTGTAATGCCAGTGATTCCCCCATGCATCTCAGATGCTGACATATGATCCAAAAACCAAGACCAGCTAGAGCAAAAATGTGCAGTCAACGGATAGATAATTCAATTGTGCATTGAGATCCTGCTGGCACATGCACATGAAACTGACTGACTGATGCAGTACAAAGCTGCACTGACCCAAACATGCTGCGTAGACACAAAATATGAGAAATCTCCATTCGTCAGCACAAAACAATCACAGGGCTTCGGAAAAAAGTAGTCTGCACTGATTTGCAAAAAATCCATCCCAATTTATGACAAGCTTTCAGGACACAACTTCATAACAATTTCGAAAGATGTGAAAGAAACAGGAACAATGCAAATTTCTGTCAGACAGAGAGGAAATTTTGATTTCAAGCCTTGAATCAAGAAGCGAGCATCCCACAGTGTGTGTGCTGAAAGTAGCCCATTAGGTATGTGGTTTTCGTTTCTTTTTTCTTTTTTTTTTTTCAAAAGGCCAGGGTCAAATGCCTACATCATGTCATCTGTGGGGAGAGCTCAAATGCGGGAATCACAGCGATCACTAGAACCCCCAGTTTTTTCTCAGCAACAGAAGAGGTGAACAAATATGTCTTTCGCATTTTCCATTTGACCAAGTTCTTTGAGGCAGAAAAAACTAGTTTTGCACCTGGAGGTTAAAGGTTCCTTTTCTTACTTAACATGAATGGTCTTAAAACACATCTGACTCTGACAATTTACAAATGCTTCAAGGAGCAAAAATGGAATCTGAGTGCCCAGCTGGGGAACTTACTCATCTATTGAGCAATAAATATCAGCTTTAAGCCCAAATGAATACTCAATCACCAATCCTGAAATTCAAAAACTGGTTTTCAAACAGATGATTTCAGAGTGTGATCAGACTGATAAAGAAGTGCTTTCCCCAGTGTTGACTTGACGGAATAAACAGGGAACTCATATGAGACTGAACCTAAGCAAATCAATGCAGCAGTCACTTCTCATTGTGGAGACACTCAAGATAGTTCTATAGTCTGTAAAGTTTCAGGTTGTCCCTCGAAAGATGCGGCTTAACCAGACAATGCAGAGACCTAGTATTACACTCATGGAGGCCCAGCACTCAGAAGTCATGCAACAGATACAAAGTGGTTCTAACTCACACAAGAGAACAAGTATTACAAATCATGGCTACTTTCACATTTCCAACTTTCTAACAAGATTGTGCATTGCTGGTGCCAATTATAGCACTGTCAATTTTCCAGAAGAGCTATTTTGGCTTACTTAAACCCAAAAGATGCAGACTCTTTTGGTAACTGCCCTGTAGTACATCGAGTCATGAGGGACTATTGTCTGGTCAGAGAGGATACACAATTCATAAGCTTACTACGGAGGATGTGAAAATCTGTAATGCCAGGCCAAGTGTATTCTTGCATATAGTTCACTACTCAAACCATCAGAACAAGTTTGTGAAAGGCTGCTGGAAAATGACACATTTGAAAGAAAAAAAAAACCTGTATTGTTCATAATCTTAAACTGTAAATACATAAGACTGCAAAGTTGACGACAGGAAATAATTAAGTACGTTGAAACCTACAGGGCTTTGTCAAGGGCAATAGGTGGATAAAAACTGTATTGAACTCAGCAGGAGTGGACATTTCAAAATTCCCATCCCACTCTACTCGTAATGAAAGCACACTAATCAGGGGTGCTATACTTAAATGAACTCTCAAAGCAGCAGGATGGACAAACTCAAGCACTTTCTGCAGCTCTTATTAGGACTGTACAACCCCAAAAAGAGATGGGGGAACAAAAAAGAACACTTAATCAGTCTGTGGTAGACAGTTTTGCCTACAAAACCCTAAAAATTAACACAGTCAAATTTGGTCAACTTTTAACTAAAAAATTATTTAGTGTATACCTGTGTCATATATATCAATTACATGTGGTCCCCAACTTGACACAGTCTTATGTGTAAATGTCTGACCAATCAGTTGATGTGTAATAACTGGAAAATTAAAAGAGACTAACAGAAAGACAAAGTGTAAGTGAAGTGATTTTGAAGAGACTGTTTGGTAGAGGTATACACATGCCCTCCGTATAGTTTTGTTCCCACCCACCCTTCAGGTTACGTTGGGGATCATATGAGGCTGAATACTGGCATTTTGGTATGCTTGTTACAATGTCTACCTTGTAGCATTCTCAAAAAAATTTTGATTAATCACTGTCTTCAGGCAACTCTCATTTAATTTTCCAATTATGTCATATCTATAAAGTAATTAAACAAACATATACTTTTGTTTTTCTTCCTCATCACACAGACTCATACATAATAGAACTGTACGATCTATCAAACCAGAATGAAATCACCTTGAGATATATAATCTTTTAGGCCCTCAAGCACACACAGGCACTTACACAAAAAGACTTACACATATAGCTAGACATACAAACACACATGCATCCATTCATGTATACATATAAACACACACACACACACTAATAATAAACACCTATACATGTGTACATATTCACTCACAAAATTATTCGCACAAACATACATAGACACATAATATCATTTCCAAGTCAAATCTTTCTTTCAATATTGATTAAAACTTCATTGTGCATAGGAAATTACATTAAAGTTCTAATCAGATGCAAATTACTGGATACAATATTTCACTTCTGTCACTTCCTCTCCCTCACACATGCACACAGGTTGATGTATACAAGCAGGTCTTAATCTCCACAAGAAACTTAACTTAAACCTGGCCTTCCAGTTTGCAGAGGCACAGCGTACAAGAACCAAGGCCTTAACAGTCCAAAAACCCACCCATCTTTATTGCAATTCTTGTTCATTGTTCCATGAGCATGAAGCAAGCATACAGAATTGGATTTTTAGCCTCAACTGGAAAATTACAACCCTTACACACATTTCATCAAAATGGTAAAATGCACATATAAATTTCATTGACTCACAATAAACATATCTACTTGGTAAACCTACACATACCTGATTTCACTAATCTGTAAACTTTTTGTGTTACACTTCACAGCTTGGTAAAGGTGCACATACACACTTCCCTGATTCATAAGACATTGTTAAGGGACAAACCTGCACATAACAGGTTTTTGTAATTAAACTTCCTGTATCACATTTCTGTTATTGGTTAACTTCATGTACTACATTTCTCTGGTCGGTTAGCTTGCACATACCACATTACTGCATCCGATTAATCTGCACATCTCTTACTGGTAAATTTGCACATACCACATTACTGTATCAGGTTAATCTGCACATTTCTTATCGGTAAACTTGCACATATCACATTTCTCCACCAAGTAAGATCTGCATATACGATTTTCAAATTAGGTAAACTTGCACATAACATCTTTCTCTCATTGACTGACTTGCACACACCACTTTCTATGATCAATAAACCTACACATACATCCCTCTTGTTGGCAGATCTGCAATTATACCTTTCTCACATTAACAAACCTGCATCTACCACATTTTTTCTACATGGTAAAGTCCAGATTCTACAATCATTCAAAAGAAGTTTTTGATGAATCCAGTCACATATGTCACCCATAAAGGTATCCTCCGGTCAGCTCGCTGAAATCTTTCAGCACCGACTAAGACTGAAGACTGATACAGGCGAACATGCTCCTAGAAACACAAATACAAAATAGATTAATTAACAAAGTACAGACAGCAAGGATTTGAATTTTCAAACAATCTGGAGATACCCTTAAGTTCATAAGTTTGAATGACTATATATACTGGGCTATAAATAACATGACTGGATATACATTCATTTGCTCTTTAACATCCTTTCAGTTTAAGTGACATTTGACCAAAGTGTGTGTGTGTGTGTGTGTGTGTGTGTGTGTGTGTGTGTGTGTGTGTGTGTGTGTGTGATGTGTATGTGTATGTGTGTGTGAGTGAGTGTGTATGCTCACACATCTGTGTGCATGTATGGGGGAAGAGACGCAAAACTATGAACATTTGCAGAAACAATGCATTTGGTAACAACATAATGATAAACATGAAATATAAACATAAACTTTGAAATATGACAACACTGAAGAGTCATTCAGGATCAGTTTACATTAAAATCATCCTACAAATTTGCCTTAATGGTCTGTGTATCAAAGCAGTGATCGCCAATTAAAGCTTAAGACTGCACAGTAATTCTTGCAAATTCTCTTCTTTAAAAAATTATGCAATGTAAATGGATATAGGTGAAAATTTCATATTCTTTCACAATGGAATGAATGATTTTGTGACCTCTTCACCACACAGACAAATCATATTTTGGAAAAACTTTGTTTTAAGAACATCGATTCCATGGAAAAAGAGATGTTACAACTGTTCTAAGTTTAAGAGAAACAAACCACCCATGGTAAAAAAAAAAGAAAAAATTCTCTTGTTATGATTTCCAATGGAACATTGTTTTCTTTTCTGACAGAATCTTCTCATCCATTCTTGTATCAAACTTTTTGCATGCTATAATTTCTGGGCGCTTATAATTGTCATCAACTAACACACAGGTTTTTGGATTCTGAAAGTGAGCCGCTTTTGGCTCATCCCACATATCCTTTCGACTTCTTTTTTCTTTCTGTTCCCTCATGTCAAGAAGCAGCAATAAGAAACAAGATCTGACAGACCATAGCAACTGTCCAACAGATCATGTACGAATGTGCTGGTTTGAGCTGATGTCAAAAACTTTATCTTCCTCAGTAGGACTTTCAAAATTAGAACTGATTTAATAGAATTTGACAAATGATAGTTTCTCTCATTTCACAAATCACTCTTTTCTCTTTCACAAAATAATATCACAAAAAACGCAGAAGAAAGATATTTATTCAGCACTGTCGTACTAACAAAAGAAAATTTTCCTTTTCACACAGAGTAGCCCCTTTATGGAATGAACTCCCTACTAACATAAAATTTGCAGAAGACACTAACAAGTTCAAGAATCTTTTGGATGTAATTCCAAAGTATAAGGAACTTTTCAATCATTTTGATGCTTGAAATGCCTTATTAGGCATAGTGTAACAAAATGACAATTGCGCGTTCAACACCTGTACTTTTAACGAAAAGTATTTGACAAAGAGGGGACGTACATAGGCTGCGAGGCCTAGGCTTTTGAGCCAGTCCCTATTACTACAACTACTACTAATAGTTTTCATAAAAGCCCTGGCATCAGTGTTACTTCTTAGCATTTTGGTTGACCTTACCTCTCTCAGCTGTTTCTGAAGGCCCTCATTCTCTGTTACCAGACCCACTTGACATTCCAGATCTCGACACAGGCTGATCTGTACCCTACACACGTCAACAAAGGATAACAGAGACACATTAGTTGCGAGGATGCTAGTATGGTAGAAACCCAATGCTTCCAACTGAATTGTGATCAACATCCAAACAACCTCAAATTAACTCTCATCCCACCACTCATGAACATGCTCAAAACAAATGATATGATCCTAAACACCATTTTCTGAATAACTTATTATAGACTGTAACTCTACGTCAATTGAATATGCATTTGAAAGCAAATAAATCAAAGAGTCCTGCTCTATATTAATCAACTCTAAAAGAAATTGTTAAAATACCATTTTCAAAATCCATATCATCATATTCCATTATGCAGAAATATGACAACCCACCCCCCCACCCCCAAAACTCAAATAAAATAATTTCGAATGAGAGTAAGATCAACAGGGTTAAGCCAAGAAAAAAAGCACATCATTATCTGGATCACGCAGATCAGACTGTTCTTTGTTTTGTGTTTGGTGGAAGTTGAGTCAGCGGTCCCTTTAAGCTTCCTATTATTGACAAATGGAGCTTATGGTTCACGTGAACTGGATTATTTGCATTAGAACTCAGTAATCATTGTCCTGACTGAGTCGTAGTTCCATGCTCAAACACATAGCATGCTATAACATGCACTACAGGAGATGATCTCCCAGGTCCAAAGCTTGAGTTTTGCCCACCCACAATACAAATACATGCTTATATGTACAAATACGATAAATAGTAAATCACATCGGATTTTGAACAAAAGACAAAAAAGCATTATTTTTTGTTCACACATAATGCAAAGCAATCAATCTCATAACTAATCAGTGACATAAAGATTAACAGATATATTCTATTAAGGCCATTTTAATTGAATGAGCCATGAGTTTCCCAATCCAGATCACAAACAAACTACAAATCATAATTTCTCTCTCAACTGAAGCAAACAATACATGATCCAGTTTGCAGAGTTATGACAAACTAAGAACTGAACCTTAGTTGAAGTTTGAACCATCTTTTACAAGGGAGGAATAGGACCTGTTTGATGGTGCTTGACGGAGATATATTATCTGGTCAAGTGTGAAGTCGGAACTGTTTTGCATTGGCTGTGGTCTAATTTACAATTTATTTGTCTAAACTTTAACTCGCTGTTTTCACAGCATTGTGAACTTGAATATTTCAGCCACAAAGAATGAAAATGTTTCCATATGAAACGAGAACAGAAATTTAGATCAACCAACCACAGGTTTCAGTCCCTGAAGAAATGACACAAACTGATTAAAATAACAGGACAGATCTCTTATGGTTACTTCCCTTGGCACAAATTCAAACAGTTCAAAGAATATGCTGAGCAATCCTTTTTTCACTGTGAACCTACGTTTCACCAGATTTGTGGATCTCACTGATCTTGGACCACGAACCAAAAGATCTAATAATAAAAGACAAGATCACCATGACTGTGGACTAATATCAATATACAAACAAAAACATGCACACTAACTCATGTACACACACATATCTACACAGATGTGTGAGGATAACGATCTGTCCAACCTACACATTCCTCACCAAAATTAGGGGAGCCGATCAGTGTGAGTGAGGGCAGTGCTCTATGGGGCAGGTAGTACCACAGGCCTTTGGCATGGAAGGTCCAGTTTTCCCTGAAGTATTCATACAGATGGATCCTCTGATGCTCTTTCAGATGCTGCACTTGCTCAAAGAAGGTTCGGGCGATGTAGATGTAGGCCGCGGGGATATAACCAGCAATGCCCTTGGCGCGGAAGAATCCATTCACCTGTAACCATGAGTTTTATGAGGCCCTATGTTTGGGTCTGTGTGTATGTGTGTGTGTGCTTGACCATTCGTGTGAGTGTGTGTATGAGTGTGTGTGCATGTTTGTGTATATGTGTGTGTGTGTGTGTGTGTTTGTGAGTGTGCGTGTGTATGTATGTGTGTGTGTGTGTATATGTGTGTGATGCTATTGCACTGTAATTGAGCTAGTTTCTTGATACACAGATTCTTTTTGCCTTATGACTGAGTATTTTGTGTGTGTGTGTGTGTGTGTGTGTGTGTGTGTGTGTGTGTGTGTGTGTGTGTGTGTGTGTGTGTGTGTGTGTGTGTGTGTGTATGTGTATGCACGAACCTGTGAGCGGAAGCTAAGAGCTTTCTTCGTGCTTAGAGCAATTTACAGATTACATGCAGTCAATAGCTCCTATCCCATTATATTATCAATACTTAAATTTAATTCCCATAAAGAAAACTCCTGAAGGATTGCCTCAAGGAAAGTTGTAATAGCCAGCAACTCAGGAGAATAAGTTCAGAAAACCAGGCAAGTCTCACTGACTGGCATGTTAAACAAGTACACATCAAAACAATAAATGGAAAGACAGGCAAAAAGAACGTACGACATGAGCTTTAACATGTTTCGGTCATTTCCCAGGGCAATGGATGAGCTGGGACTGTTTCAATCATTTTGAAAGGCAGAGGGGCACATGTTGGTGCAATGTCTGATCATTTCTAAGGGCAATGGGCATGTGTTGGGGGCAATGTTTTGGTCATCTCCAAGAGCAGCAAAGGGCACAGGTTGAGCAGAGTTTGGGTTATTTAAAGAGCAAAGGGTGTTAGCTGGGTCAGTGCTTTAGTCATTTCGAAGGGCAAAGGACATGGATTGGGGTTTTTGTAATTTTGATGGGCTAACAGCATGCATTGGAGCAGTGTTTTGGTTCCTTCCAAGGACAAAAGGCATAGGTCAGGCACTGTTCTGATCATTTCCAAGACAAAGGGTATGGGTCAAAGTGTATTTTGGTCATTTCCAACAGAAGGCAGTGTTTGTTTTGGTTTTTTAGTAACAGACACCTCCTTTCATTTTGCGTCCATAAAACACTTCACTGCCACAAAGAATTCATATTTGTTTGTTTGTTTCTTTTAAAAACTCTTTTCTTTCCTTGTTTTTTAGCTTGTTAAATTTTCATTTTTCTTTCTTTTCTCCTCTTTTGTACCTTTTGTAGTGGTTCTAACTGCACACCTGCATATTTCTTTTTCAATCTGTTTCTATAAAAGCCGAAACTTTTTCACATAATGTTAAGAAAGTAAGACAGTGACTGGATTCTTTATTTCAATTGTTACCATTCTTTCTTTTTGGTCTGCTTTTCTCCTTCTCACTAATGTGGTGTGATGAACGTGTTTTCTATTCAAAGCTTTTTTGAAGAGTTTGAAAATAGATCATAATTAAAGATGTGACTTTGGAAAAATGTATCTTCATAAAATGAGCTTAAAATAAATTGATTGTCAACAGCTGCTCAGTTAAGTGAATTGTGATCTGTTTTGTCTGGAAAACAATAGGCAAAACACATTTCTTAATTATGTATTGCACTGCTGTTAATTGTATGTGGTGCACCTTAACTCTGTGTCTAGCAATAAATATTTATATAGCTCAACAGTTTGATACACTGCGATAGAAACGAAACATGAAATTCTTACAAAAGAGGTATACTTTCCAACTCTTTATCATCAATGTATAACAATACAAATAATGTGTATGCTTGATTGTAAGGGTCTCATTCCCCTGTTTCAATGTTACCTTTTGCCTTGTTTGTTATTCATATATATTGGTGAAATTTGATTTTAGCACTTTCTCATGCTCGCTCTCTATCTACGCAACATTAAAAAAGAATATGCACACATTCTTATCGTCATATCCACAACAAATCTGATATAATACAAGACTTAAAATAGCATTCGTCACCTCTGGAGCTGCCATCATGAGACGATATTTGGCTAGTGACTCTTGCAGGATGACATTCATGTAGTGGTCTGTCAGGTTGAAATAGCCCGAGGCCAAGAGAATCTCATCATGTCTGGAGGCTTCTCGAAGGAGATGAAGTGTGGCCAGTTCATCATTGTAAACCCCGAAAGGCCCCATTTGAACCAGAGGATAGATCCAAGTGTCGGCTGTTGGGCTGCTTGCTCTTGACGGCTCTTGTCTCACTGTTTTGGAAGAAGAAGCCGGAGCTAACTGTCTGAAAGAATAGTCAACCTTTTGTGCTTTGTCTACTGTTCATTTTGGAAAAAAACAAACAAACAAAAATCATTGTCACTTTGTACTTTGAACTCTTGAACTCACCGGCTGGAGAGTGACTGCTACAAGCAACTGAAGTTTGAGGATACTAAAGTCAAAAATAATGTTCTGATATGATGAACATCGTCTCATTACACTTAAATATACGCAGGCTGAACTTACTATCCACCATCACCTCCAGACATGACTTATTGTCTGAACACTAGAAATGGAAAACACAAGCCAAAGTTTACTCTCCCTCTCTTGTGAGCCCTTACAGCGAATAACAGAAAATAACAAACATATGATTGTACACGCACACGTGTGCACATAAATGTGAACTCATGTGTGTACAGACACACACTACAAACATGACTAAATAAAAGACAAAAAACTAAAAAAAAATTTCCATATTGTAGTACCTTATGTCAATGAAGTCAAGTTTCAGGAATTTTCTTTTAAGACCAGTCTTACAAAACAAAAATGGAAGAGCTGAAAATATGCAAAAATAAGGGAAAAACAAAAACCACATGCAGACGCATACCTGCACAAGTATGCTCACAGGTGGGTCAAAGGCAATGAGTGGGGGTGGGGGTGGGGGGTGAGAGGCAGCTGGTGGGCTAGAGGCAGCAGGTAGGTTACAAAGTCACTGGACACAGAGGTGGAGGTGAAATCAAATTTGAGGTCACCATGAGAGTTGGGCATGAAGGGCCGGACTTTCTTTCTGACTGCTACTGATGAGGATGAGGATGATAAACATAATGCAATGGAGTTCCATTCTGGTCTGAGACTGTGTGACAGGGCTGGACTCTAAGCTTACTTTCATACCATATCCCTGTATCAACCTGGCCTAGGAGATGCAGTCACCTGCAGTGTTGGTCAGAAAATCAGACCTGCATTTAGAAAGTGTGCATGTCTTGCATTTGGAGACGCTGCCTCCATGACCCAGGAATTGCACACAAGAAAGAAAAATGCTCCGCTAAAATGAGGCACCCCTAATTTTACTTTGAAAAAAAAAGTAACACTTTTTTCCTAGAACATCATATTTACTGCAGACATGCATAAAGTGTTACAGCTTTAATACTGAGATAGTGAATTATGCCTAAATTGTAACAGTTGACAGGTCTGCATACCACTTACCCTGTATTTGGAAATAATGCAAAACTAACAATAATTAAAACAGAGCAATCTTAAAACTAATAATCAAATATTCATAACACAGCAGGCAAATACCATGGATAAATCAACAGCACCAGTTTAAGTTCAAACGAACGTTTATTCAGAGTTATATGTTAATTGTCATTGTTTAACCTTGGAGTTTTAACGCGCACATCCCTGATACTGATAACAATATTTCATATCATTTTATTGTTGCTGCTGTTAAAATGTGTGTGTTTGCTGTTACGCATTACCTCCGTTTGCTAATAACATTTAAGCTCATTTCACAAATTTGTCATCCTCAGCCACAATTTTCCTGTGCAGCATCACATTAAGTCCTTGCATGCAGATTAGACTTGAAGAAAATAAGAAATACTATAAACATATGTACCTGAGAACACTTTTCTGTAGTTCTGTTTTTACACCGTAGAAGACTTTCAATCCTCTCCTTTGCTGCCCATTTAAAAAGGTTCCTTCTGCCTGAAAACATAATAAATACATTCATGCAGACTTACTTGGGGGGAGAGAATGAGAGAGAGAGGGGGAGGGAGAGAGACAGAGAGAGAGGGGGGAGAGACAGACAGACAGACAGACTGACAGGCAGAGAAGTGGACAGATGGACAGAAAGTGAAAGAGAAAAAGACAGAGAGCCGATGAGCAACATGTGGCAAGATACCACAACATGCCTGACAAAAATGTTCAGTTTACAGGTAATATGCATCAATGTCCTGTATAGCAGGCTCTACAAAGTGAATGATCATATAAGAAAATACAGGTAATTTAAAAATTATGTAATGTCACTGGAAAGACGTATGTGAGAGAAAAGAGAGACTGAGAGAGACAAAGACAGGAAGATAACAACATAGTATAAACATAAGTGTTTTGAAGATGCTATTGATAAAATTAATTCATAAGTTACAACAAAGAGACGCATGGAAAGACAACTAAGACATAAAGTACAATAGCAGATGTAACAAAAATCTATGATTTATTAATAAATCTTACTCTTTTCTCTTATCCTCCATTTCTACTGGGCATAGACTAAATTTGCATATGAAATACAAATGAATCCCAGATTTCATCTCTCACACGATCATTCTGTCTAATCAGTGGTGTCTTGTCCTGTACAATTTTCATTCTCCACACTCTCCACAGAAGACAGCGACTACAGCTTTTCTGAATCCATTGCAACAGTCTGGAAATTTTAATTTTTTTTTTTTTTTTGACTGCTAAGAGTCTGTTGCATATGACTGCAAAATGTGCTTTTGATATACTGACCGTAATAATATCAGTTTTTTGTCTGTAATGACAGATCAAAATACACCTTGATTCACATTTTTATCCAATGAATGTTTTTTTTTTTTTTGCTGTCCCAATCTCTTTCGCCACCTCAGAGGCAGTGCACCCACGCCGTTCATTCTGACATCCCGTCCACAGCCACAGCTCGGTCGGCCCCGCCGCCGCAGCCTCGCACCCGACAATCCACAGGGAGCAGTCACTGTCAAGTTGTCAAGAGGCAACCCACTGAGGGAGACACTGCGCTGCTACCGAGTCATTTCGGTGGTGTTCAGTGGTACCTGTTCTGATCTGACATACGCAGGATACCACCTACCAAGCCCCCTACTGACAACAATAACTGCTTAGTCGCGGAGCCGGCGTGAGTGAGCTCTTCCCCTGGAGGGCGCCACCATGTCCGTCCAATGACAGCCCTCATGGACTCGCCGATACCGGTGACCCCCACGGAACCAAACTAAGGCCACAGACATGGATAGGACATCGAAACTGAGGTCACCATGAGAGCAGGGCATGAAGGGCCACAGAATTTGAGACATTTTTTTTAATGCTGATCGATGACAATGAGGATGATTAAGATAATGCTACGGATTTCCATTTCGGTCTGAGACTACATGACAGGGCGGTACTCTACACTTCCTTTCATAATATATCCCAGCGTCAACCAGGCCTGAGAGATGCAGACACCTGCACTATTGGTCAGGAAATTTGAGCAACACTCTCAGAAACGCATCCATTAAGTGGATGAAACTCGACCGTGTGGTCCCAGTCTTCCCAAATGAGTCCGCAGCAAACTCAACTCAAAGGAGCCGGTCGGGGCAGAAAAAAAACACATGACTCTGATGGGATTCGAACCCACAACCTTTCAGCCGGGAGTCCGCGACGCTAACCACTTCGCCACGGCGGCTGGTCCAATGAATGTTTTTGTTTCCTCTCTCTCTCTCTCATTGCCTTTATGTGCACACTGTTTTTTCATATTTGAATTCAAAAGGAAGTTCCTTTTTTTTGGGGCTTCCCTATGCAAAACTGGAAAGTTTACTATGTCATCATTGCTAAGTGTAAAGCATCGCCCATGTTACATCTTTTAAGTGCTCATGACAAGATGCCTGTTGGTTAAATGCAGTAAAGTCAAGGGGGAAGAGTGGTCTTGGCTGCTCAAAATACTTGCAAGAGTTTTTTTGCCTTTAACCAGTTGACTGACAGAGTATTACAAACAAAGGCTTTCCCAGTGCCAGGGAAATCCAATGATTTGGGGGTAATAATTAACAAAAAATTGTGCCTCAGAAACTATAAAAGATATAAAAATGAAATGTATAATTTTTGAAGAAAATTGAATGAAGATTTTGAATCTGGGTTTCTTTTGTTTAAATTTTGATAATAAAAAAATATTTAGGCTTTTAGATTAGGATCGACTTTTTTGCATGATCTAAAACATATGTATTTACCACTACAGCTTCACATCCAAAAACAAACACAAAGCAAAGAAGTTGAAAATAAAGTTTGTATTGTCACACTACACCGGTAAATGAAAGTAAAACAGTCTAGAAGTCTATCAGGATGCTCACACTTTCATGCAGACAGGTCAGTCCACGACCACGCCCCCCTCCCCCCCACCACGCCCCCTTGCTGGACTTCAACCCTCTCTTTCACTCCTCCTCTTCCCCTTCTTTTTCCCCCTGCCCGTGGTACACCGCGAGCAGGCACTGCTCCCCCTCTCGCGCTGACTATCATGTCACTAGCCACTCATACAACAGTGCAGAGTACACGCTAGGCTAGCTCGTTTGACACTGGTAACCAGTCAGCTGAACACACTCTTGAGATCGCACAGCACTACTCAATAACTGACGAATATGGTCAGCAATTCCATCGCTATCATCATCTCACTTTCATGCTCGAGTGATTCATTGAATAAAAGATTATTATCTTTGTCAAAAATGATTAGCAGGGCCTGCTCAGCTGTGTAAGTACGTTGATTTGGTCGCTATGCTTGTCGAAGGTTGTGCTGCCATCTTTGCAAGCGAGACAAAGCGCTGGCTGGTCATCCAGTCAGTGATGAGAAATAAATGGTCTTTCCTATCACGTGTGGTCATTTGCATATCATTTTAATACTAATGACATATATGGCTTACTATGCACACTCTATTTGAGTCCGTTGATAGAAATAGTAACAAATGAAAATTCAAGAAAAATGATAAGCCTAAGGAATACATTCAAAACTGGAGACCAGTTACATTATTAAATGTTGTATACAAGATAGGGTCATCGTGCATAATAAATAGACTTAAAAATGTACTCCCCCCAGATCATAAATGAAGATCAAACAGGATTCATGAGTGGTAGATATATTGGCGATAACATAAGACTTATTTATGATCTTATTCACTATCTAAACGTTACAAATCATCCTGGATTATTATTGCTATGTATTGACTTTGAGAAAGCGTTTGACACACTGAATTGGAATTTTATGATGAAAACCTTGAAAGCTTTCGGATTTGGTTCAACTACATGTCAGTGGATATCAATGTTTTATAGAAATATTAAATCCACAATAATTGTAGATGGTCAGTGTTCATCCTGATTTAAAGTTAAGAGAGGGTGTAGACGACAAGGCGACCCCGTTTCACCATATCTGTTCTTTAATCTGCATAGAAATACTTGCTACTATGATAAGAGAAAATATATTGATTAAAGGTATAAAAATAAATAATAATGAGCATAAAACAGCTCAATTTGCAGATGATACTCAGATGATGACCACGGGTGACGCAACGTCTTTTGAGACAATCATTGAAACGATCAGAGAGTTTAGTTATAAGTCTGGTTTTATACATGAATGATAGCAAAACGCAAGCAATATGGTTAGGTAGTAAGAAAAGCTCGACAGTAAAACATTTACCACATTTGAAGATCAACTGGAATCCACCAAAATCTAAAATTTTAGGCGTATGGTTTTCTGTAGACCTAGATGACTGTGAGGAATTGATTTATAATGAAAAATTTTCAGAAATTAAAAGGTTATTCAACATCTGGATTAAAAGGTCTGTAACTCCACTTGGCAGAATCGCTGTATTGAAAAGTTTAATCCTTTCAAAAATAACACAACTATGGTTACTCTTGCCAAATCCGCCAGATGACTTCATAAACGGTCTGCAAAGTATGTGCTTCAAATTCATCTGGAAAAGGAAACAGGACAGAATCAGTAGAAGAACGGTAATGAAGAGTGTAAAAAAAGGTGGACTGGGCCTACTTGATATTAAAAAGTTTATAAGTGGCCTAAAATTGATTTGGATACGCAAACTGATACAGAGTACACAAAAAGTGGAAAGGTATTATATCTGCATTATTCCCTGTCATAGATAACACTGGCAAATATGGGGCATCTTTCCCAATGACTGTCAATGTAAATCGCTTCTGGAGCGTATAAAGAATTTTCACGAAAAGATGAGTTTTGAAAGAGCTGATGAAATCATTGCAGAACCTGTTTTACAATGATAAGATTAAGATAGGAAATCTGTCCATCTCTTAAAAACATTGGATCGACAGAGGCGTGTATCGAGTACATTATCTGCTGCGTGAAAATGGTACCTTTCTTACCTTCGAAGAATTCTGACTAAAATATAATGTGAAGACAAACTTTCTGACTTATACGGGATGTGTAAATGTGGTGAAAAAATATATTAAGGCACATGGCATTATTGTTCAGGTATTAACGCATTAAACAATAAAGATAAACTGGAACATGGTTTTTGACAGAACACATAAAAATACAAGAAGCAAAACGTTAAATGGTTCCAAATAAGGATAATCCATATAATCATCCAACTTGCAACAAATGTATCCCTTAAAAGAATGGGGGTTTAACCACTGTTTGCAAAACTGCAGTTTTTATTGCGAAACATTTTGTGACAAAATTCCTCCATTTATTCTGGCAAACCACCGAATCGTACAAAATTTTGGAAAAGCCTTCCATGCTCATTCCTCATTTATTCTGCATTTTTAATCAATGTGACATCCGTACAAAGTGAACAGAGAAAAAGTGGATAAGTCAACTGGTTTTCTCGTGTCTTTTCTTCACACAATTAACATGAAGCGAATTTAAATTTTGCTCGCCAATTCTTTCATATACAAATGTTCAAAAGAGAAGAAAAGAGTCGTCCATCTCCCAATGTCATACAGCTCTGTGGCAACTGTTTTTTTTTTTTGACCCTGTATTGACTCTCAAAATAGTAACGTTTGTAAAACACAGTAGCTTACCGATAACACCATTGGATATACATTCTCCAATAATTGTGTGTGGGTTTTTGTCCCTTTCCTAGATGGGAAATGCTTTTTTATGACCCGTGTCTTATCACAGAATCGCAGTCGAGCGTCATGTCCCAGAAATGGGTTGTCCGGGTGGAGAATGGACAATATCCTATGAACCTTTGGATTATTCTAGTTTCTGCTGTCGATGGGAAGGGGCAACTCGATAAGAAAAGAAAGGTCTTGGTTTTTGTAAAAGTGGGAGAAAGGTGTCGGTGTTTTCCAATGTTCTTGTTATGCCTATCTTGTTGTTTTGTACGAAACTTGGTTTGTACATGAAAACAAGCAAACTGCGCCCGACTGACAGTGTGTGGTGGGGTGCGCTTGAGGGTGCGTTGGCAGGGGAATGTTACTTCAAAAGATGGGCACGTGGGTGGTGGGTGGGGGCGGGGGTGTGCTGGGTCGCTTTCGGTGCAAGGTTGTTTGTGTGGTTGCGGTGTGGGTGTGTTGGTGTTCTGGTTGTAGTGTGCTAATGGTTTGTTGTTTAGAAAGTAATTATCAGTCTGACGAGGGGGAGGGGTTTGGGGTTGGTTGTGTGTGTGGTGGGGTTGGGTGTTGTGTGTGGGCGTGGGTGTAGTTTTGGTGTGTGAGTCTAGGCGTGGTACGCTCGCGCGGAGTGTGGGCGGTCGCCGTGGGTGCCGACGTGGCGGGAGTCGAGTCGTGGGGGGGGGTGGGGAGCGTCGTTGGGTGGAGAGGGGTGTGGCGGGGGGTGGTGGGGGCCGCGGAGGTGTGGGTGTGTAAGAGGGGGCGTGTGGGGGGGAGGGAGGGGGGGAGACGGGGGGAACAAAGATGTGAGAGGGCGGGGGAGGGGAGGGGAGCTGGCGAGAGGGCGAATGAGGGACGGAGGGGTCGAAGGGAAAAGTGGTTCAGTGATTTGATGTGTACGTGAGGGGGTTGGTGGGGGGTCGGGGGGTGGTCTGTGGGTGGGGAGGGGTTGGGAGCGGGGGGTGATCCTTCCGGCTGGGGGAGAGGGGGGTGGGGGGGGGGGGGGGGGGAAGGGTAAATGGGGAGTGGGGGTCGGGGAAAGGGGGAGGCGTGAGAGGGGCGGGGGGAGGAGGCGGAGAAGAGAGGGGGGGGGGGGGTGGGGGGGCGGGGGAGGGTGTGGTGGGGTCAGGAGTTGGGATGAGAGGTGAGATGGTGTTGCGTGGTGTGAGTGTGGGTGGTGGTGGTGCTAGGGTGGTCGGTAGCGTGCGGTGGGCACGAAAAACGACATCTCTTGACTCGGGTGTGGTGTGTTACAGCTTATGTGCGGGGGGGTCGACTGGGTGAACATAAAAGTGGTCCGTGTAGTTGCTGGTGTTCAAGCGCAGGGCTTCGGTTGCTGTCAAAGTGTGGGTGGTTTGCGTTAGTATAACTAGTACCATATAAGTTTTTTGTTTGTTTGTTTGGTCGTTTGTTGTGGACGCCGGTTGGGTGTTTTTTTATATTCCACTATGCAAGCTTATCCTCGGTCCATCCCGCCTCTATGTGATGGGGGAGGGGTTGAAGAGAGAAGAGAGAGAAGAGAGAGAGAGTGTGTGTGTGTGTGTGCTCGTGAATGCGTGTGCATCTGTGCATAGTACTCTTCTTTTTTTTTCTTTGGTTTCTTTTTTTTTTTTTCTGGACTTGGAACTGTTGGTTGTTCCTATTTATTTTTTTTTTCTGTTGTCCTCCTTTTCCAATGTATACGATTCAATGGCAGATGATTATGTATTTGTTCCTATGATCATGTTTAGACTTAATGGTAACGCCTTTACTCTTTCGTTTCTTTACGTTATTCAGTTTTTGTGTAATTTAAAAAAAAAAAAAATCATACTCATGCCCATCAAACAAAAAAAAAAGAAAAAAAAAAGTAAGAGGAGAGAATGTTCAATGATGCTGCATCGATGCAATAAACAATGAGAAGGAAAAAAAAAATTCTTTCCATAACGATGCCTGGTTGTCGCATCCCATACATTTCCTATTCCTTTTTTCTGGCATATTCTTGTGAATAGCTGCAATGCTTTCTAATGTCTTGGCATTGATGCCAACCTAGGATAGATGTGTGTTAGCAAGTGAGGTCTGTGTGATGTGGCATACATCTAGATAGCATGTTTTGTGGTAGGACAGCGCATGAGTGTGAGCATGATAAAAACGATGAATAAAGGATGTAAACTCAAAAAAAAAAAAAATAAGAAAAATACATGACATCAGTGGACAGCCCATAGGCACTGGAAAGCATTTTTACTGCGCTGTCAGCTGACGGCTTATAGGCACTCTACGGGTTTAAAAAATGCCACTGCCAGTTCACAAGCTCAATCAACCCACCTACTGATCACATAAAATGCACTGAAAGCAGGCAGAGATGCATTCATGGCAACAAATTTACCTCGAAAAGGATGTGTCTCCCATGTACTGTGGAGCTGCAAACTGTTTGTCTTTCTGGGAGTTGAAATGAAAAAGAAGACACCGTTCTGACTAGTTCATTGAAGAAATCAGCCAGGTCCTTGCAGTCATTAAACAGAATGTATCTGTCTTGTCTGTTGGTGAAATAATCGTTGCTCAGATTTGCCCTGTGAAGAAGAAATAAAAACATCAAGCACATTCTGGCTGAACATAATCCCCACTATTATGATTCTGTAATACAAAACTGCATCTGTATTACTGCAATGATTTTCAATCATCTGTGCGCATTAACGCTTCCCTGGCTCGGCCAAGTGAGTCTACAATCTACCATTTTCACTTAATGAATCAGTGAAGAAGCCATACTCATGATACTGTGCGGTTTCAAATTACATCTCTCCGTTACCCCACCTACCATGGAGTCCAACTGTGGGGGCCAGGACCAAGGCACCTATGACTTGACTCCCTCTTGTCTTCTGGAGGGATATATGACAAACACAAGCCAATCAACGCTATCTCCCCTGATCATGTCCAGCTCCAGGGGTCAGAGAGCTGAACACTGCAGGGGTTACCTTGGCCAGCCATGGAACTGCTGCCTGTCTTGACCGAACCCCTTTGCTGAGGTAGCCGACTGATACACATGGGCCAGTGTGTCCTGGCTAGGAGAGTTCAGAACCAGATAGATGTGTTGAGAGTACCTGACCTCCGATTCACCAGGACCCTCATTTCCTTCCATCACTACACGGCAAAAGGGGTGATCTTAAAAGAAGATCACCAAGAAAAAAAGGATGTGGAAAAAAGAAGACATGAAGGGGGGAAAGATAGAAAAGATCCATTAAGAAAGGCACACAACAGAACAGGGAAAAGGTGAGTTACGTTTTGTCAAGACCCTTTTTCCTTAGCCTCTTCGACATGGCTGGGCCTTACCGGAGGCATCAATTCCTACCATGTTGCACTCAGGCCAGTCAGTAACTTGGCTACAGCATTCTGAAAAACTAGTCTTTCCGTCTATGTACTGATGCTCCCCCACACAGAAACTAAGGTCCAGGGATCACTGGATCACACAAGCCCTCCAACCATGGCAAAACTGTAACCACCAGAGGCAACTTGAAGGATGACCCAGCTTTGCAACAAAGATTTTGAAGGTACAGAACAGCACCTACACTTTTCTTTGAAAATAATTACATTCAAGTCAGTGTTTTCATGTATGTCATGGGTAAAGACACAGAAAAGATTTACAATACTAAATATCATCACCGACTGCAGCAAATGAAAGATGATCCAACTCAAACCATGTTGCCATCCATGTAAAAATTTTACTCCTATTGTAAACCTTATCCATGAACAAACCAAGTTTCACTTCAAACCACCACGAACATCTAGTGTGAAAGCTTTGTACAGCCTTTATATCCTTTGGCTGAACAGCTAACCTTCATGATAATGACAGTGCCAGAAGAGACAAATTATTTTTTAGGCCCTGAGCAGTCACAAAAATTTTCAGCTCCAGCTTCTAGTTTTCCTTGCTCAAACACATCACTTAAGTGCACCAACATGATCACTTCAGGTGCCAACTATCAGAGCAATGACCCCACACTTGACTTTGTAGCATGTCAAGGATGCAGAAATCATCCCCCCACAGTAATGATTGTGCTGGTTACAAGGGCAACAGAAGAATCTCTATCCTCAGTCACACCACTTTCAAACCCTGGCCGGAAAGGTGACTTTAGCAGTCATGGCAGCACAACACTATCCTGAGGTCTGTGGCCTTTTTCATTCTCCGACTCTGCCCCTTGCTGAAAGAAGATATACTCATTTACAAAGAGAAAGCCTCATAACCCTTTTGGCACTTGTCAAAAGTTTGAAAGCTAACTTGCTGGACTGACAATCTTCACCTTACTGACTGACCACTAACCCTTTAGTTCATCAATGTCTTAGATCTGCAGGCTTCCTTCTTCATTGTCAACAGATGTGATTCAATATTACAGACAGACTCTCACAAACCTCACAACAAGTTAAAAAATGAAAAATCTGACATGAACATTAATCAGCAGATACCTTCATATCAGCACAGTGTGAATACTTTCTGAGCAGAATCAGATTTTTCTTTAAAAATCCTATGACTAACTGATGAAAAGCAACTATGACCTCCCCCCCTTCAAAAGCAGCTGTCCTGTGCACACAAGACTGATGGCAACCTTCTCCATGACAAGAAAAAGGCAGCAAACATTTGTGAGTGCAATGGCAAACTGTACTGGGCACTCACTGACTACAACTCATTGACTACAATTCAAGCACCTTAAAACTGCTTAGCTCTCACACTTCACAACTGTAACAGTCCTCAGGGCAAAATGAAAAATGTGCTTATACTGGAATTCCAGAGATTATCATCTCTAACAATGGTCGTCTGTTTACTTCTGCAGAAATTCCAGTGCTTTGCCACAATTGGGGATTCCAGCACGTCTCCAGTTCCTCTCCTTGTCCAGAGAAAAATGGAAAAGCACATAGAGTTTGTGAGAGATGCAATGGTCTTATCGATCACGAAGAAAGACTCATTTCTTACATTGCTGTCCAACATATACCTACCGAACAATAGCTACATAGGATGCAGTCCAGCTGAGCTAGCTATGGGCCATCGTTTCTGTACAACTAAAATTACCATCCCCTTCTCTTTCTAAAAATCTTGACCCCAAGGCTATCAGGGAAAACCCTCATCTCACTGTAGGATGAGAAAAAGAGACCAAAGGCGAGCATTACTTTGATCAGCAAAATGGCGCGAAAAGCCAAAGCGCATTTCATCCAGAAACAGTCATCCTCCAGGAGCCTGGTCATCAATGCAAATCGTAAGGGCCAGTCACAGTCATAGAGTGCTTTAAATCAGTCATTCACTGCAATACCTTACACTTGAGGCCATCTGTGACACTAAAGAACTCCCCCTGATTTTTTCCCTCCCCTTTTCCTGCTGACCCTACCCCTCAAAACAATCCCCACTCTGATGATCTCAAACAATGGAAATGCTTTAGGCCAGCCAACACGATTGAGATTTCTTTTCAAACCCCATCATCAGATTTAATTTCAGTTTCAATTTTTCTCCTTCAATTCAACTATAAAAGATTTTATATTTTTTTCAAAAAGTAGTGACTGCTGCAAAAACACACACACTTAAGTATTACCTTCCTGATTCTACAGATGGAAAAGAAGAAAAACAGATAATTATCAAAGTATTGGAAAAAAAAAAGTTGATGAAACAGTATACTTTCTTGTTCATCTGTAGGTATGTGCAAAAGATTAGAAAAACAAATGTTTTCATTAAAAAAAAAAAACCATACTGACATGTCAATGGAAAAGCAGCATAACCGTTTTGGCAGATTTAAAAGCACTACATATTTGGTTAGTTTCAAGATACAGCTCTGTCAACAGAATTCTCTCTCTTTGCTGATCTTAGTTATGAAAACCTTGTCAGCATCATTATACTTAGTAACTGACAGGAGATTACCTATTTCATATCATATGCATGATAGAGTAAGGGGTGAAAAAAATGAATAAGAAAGTCTTTCTCATTCAGATCTTCTGTACTTCTGTACTTTTTTTTCAATAAAATCCATCATACACTCATGAAAAAAAAAAAATCAATGTAAGATGGCCATACTTCCTGCTACCTTTGGGCAAAAGCACTGAAAAACAGGCAGAGACAAAGCCCATATTTTCTAAACAGATGTGATACTTTTTTTTTTCTATCTAGACCTTGCCCCCTCAGTTCACTCTTCACATATTTGTACATAAAATACCAAACATTTATTTTCTTCCACTCACCCCAGTAATGATCAAACTGTCGTCAACAAGACACACACCTTTAGGTGGGTCAGCCCGATCACTTCATTCCATTAAAAACCGTTCTGGAACTACTGCTACAACTTGCTTTTCAAAGATGCCTCGAAGATCCGGCGTGTGGTAAAGGCTGACACCCAACCTGCTGTGGGAACTGGTCCAGCAGACCTAACAACATGGTCCCGCGAGTTGACCTTGCCCTGGGAGC
Organism: Conus betulinus; assembly: GCA_016801955.1. Taxonomy (NCBI): domain Eukaryota; kingdom Metazoa; phylum Mollusca; class Gastropoda; order Neogastropoda; family Conidae; genus Conus; species Conus betulinus. The sequence continues at coordinate 468,782 of JADBJO010001042.1, read as the reverse complement.
CTCCTCGTGTCATGTCGAGAAGGATGTTCACCTCAAACTTCTGTTTGTGGGCTGCAGCACTGCTGCACGCGCTTGATGAATACAGGAGACCTGGGAGAAAAAAGAACTTTACAAAATTAGAAATTCTGAATATGTACAAACAATAAAATATTTCAATGTATACCTTTTCTTGAACAGGAACAAGGGGTGTTCAAATCAATATTATATATCCGCAGAGTAAATCATAATTATTTCTCATATGGCAGTTCAATTCATGATGTTTACTGCCATTGGTGAGGACCTAATTACATGATTAACTGGTGCATAGGAAACCAGCCAGTTGGTACCAGACCATGTAAAACATTGGCCACGTAGACATCAAGCTCAGTATCAGGATATCTGTATCCTTTTTTTTGTTGTCAACAATTTTTGCAGGTGCCCCACCCTTGTATCCTGTGAAACATTCCTGACGTAAGGAAGAATAGATACATAGATCACAACCCACGTGGGCACCACCTTGCGCTAGCTCTTTATACTCTTTCCTGGTTCTGCTGCTGGATTGACATTTACATTAAAGAATTTGTTTCATATTATTCGCCTTTGTTTTATTAGTTCAATTACTGTCTATGTCACAGTTGTAAATTCTGTTATTTGTGATGCTGTCCTTTATCACAGGTATCAGTAGTTGCTTTGCATCTGACTCAGTTTCATGTGGCTTGTGCACAGTTTTACTTAGTGAGGACGAGTAGTTACTTAGCATAAAAAATGTCTAATGCAGAGGAGAGATCCTCACACAAAAGGTTTATGTAAAGATTGGAAGAAAATTGGGTGCACCAGTTGATTCACAAATTAGATGCCAGATGGCAAAAAGCAATGTGAAGATCGAAAAGATAGAAAAAAGAGTGACGAGGATGCACAGACAGATGCCAGAAAAAAAAAAAAAAAAACAAGCAGGGAAATGCAGAGGAAGACACTGGAATTAAGCTTAACTAACAGCATAAACACATGCACAACTCACTAGTTCCCTTTCCAGATGGCCTGTCCCCAAATACAAGGAGGCCAACGTTATTCGCTTCTTTGCTTTCTTTGTCTTCACCTGGTCAAACAAAGAAAGAAAATACTATGTACAAGTAAGTAACAAAATTACAAAGGCATTCTTGTAAAGAATAATCCTGGTCTAGGAAGCAGTCAGTTTTCTTCATTGTATCTCTGGAATGAGCTCACAGTCACACACACACACACACACACACACACACACACACACACACACACACACACACACACACACACACACACATGTATTTAAAACACACACTCTTTTTTATAAATTGGTTCCTATCAGAATCATACACACTATTTCTGTGATATGGAAACCAGCAGTCTAAAAAAAAAAAAAGGAAGTTGGGAAATTGAGAAACATCAGGAATGCCTGACATTTAACACTTTTTTCTTGTTTACATAATGTAATTCCCACTCTTTTTACAGCAGTAACCTACACTGAAACGTTTCATGAAAAAATAAATCGATCTGTACATTATTCTTGCCAAGGCAGACATCATGGTTACAATGTCATCAAAGTGAGTGAAAGACAAAAAGCGTAACTCTGACATACAAAAAGCATAACTCTGAAATACAATCACAGTGATAGCAGTACAAAAATGTATTTGTGCCAGAGATTCCCTTCATACCATGATTAAATGGCCTGGAACTAAAACTGGGTCTAATGATTTTGTTATAATATAATTCACATCTGTGTCTGTTCATCAGCTCCTACTGCAAAAGAGGGAAACAACACTGGGTCATATGTACATGTCATCCCTAATGTCGTAATGCGCTTTCAACTTCAAATTATGTACAAAAAGCATTCCCCAGAAAGTTGATCATAATACAGTGGTCAAGACTGAAACAAGAAATGAAACCAACAATAGCAACAGCTCCAGGTATTTTACATGCCTGTCTTTTATCAATTTCACTATGTAGCTTATGTTTCATTCTGTGGATTTATGCATGTAGAAACCCTTAATAAAAGCTGTTTAGTTTTGTTTTTGTTTATCGTAACCATCTTTAAGAGTCAGAATGTTCTGTCTACTGTGAGCGTCTTAATGCTACAAATCCACTGGGTTTTTTTTTGCTTCTTTTTTTTAATTGTTGTATTAACGCTCAATATACAGCAATAAGATTTTTTTTTAATCCGTAAAAGTCTTTGAATTTTATCAATGTAATACAAACCACACATAAAATCATGTAAAAGATAACTAAACGTAGATTTAAACAAAAATGCAAGCCTTTAAATGAGAGTGACCATTGCATTCACACGATTGCATTCACACATTTCTGTCGACAACCTGTAAAATATGAATACAAGTCTCAGTCCAGGAGCAAGGAGGCTGGAACACACACACACACACACACACACACACACACACAACGCACACACACACATATACTCTGAAGCCAATTTTTTGCAAACCAAGCAACATATTCAAAGATCATTTTCAAAGCTTGTTTCACTTACTTTCAACACTTCATAAAACTGTGTGGGCTCAGTAAGTACCAGGATCTGTTCTCCTCGCACTGGAAAACAGGGACCATAGTGCCCCAGCCAGGCAAACTTCTGGTAGGTGGCACTGGGCCCAGGCATCAAGGATAACAGAGGGAAGTTTGATGGCAACATCTCTCTCTGCTGATGATGTGCTGCACGAGGCTCTCAGACAGAGGCACCTGTGTTGCAGAAAGAGTGTGAAATCAATCATTATCATAATCATGACATCTAGGAACAACCTACAATTCAATGCCATAACAGTGTTCTTATAAAAAAAAAATGTAAAATTACAAAATTCATTTAATATTTTTAAAAAAAAACACACACAAAAAACATTACCACTAAATGCACAAAAATTCAACTTACACATGATAATGAAAATGCTCTTGGAAAGTGTATGTGTGTGTGTGTGCGCGCGTGCGTGCATATGTGTGTGTGTGTGTGTGTGCGTGTGTGTGTGTGTGTGTGTGTGTGTGTGTGTGTGTGTGTGTGTGTGTGTGTGTGTGTGTGTGTGTGTGTGTGTGTGTGTGTGCGTGCGTGTGTGTGCTTGCATAGATTTATATGCGCATGGATGTTTTAACTAATGAGTGAATTGTGTATGAATATATCAATGTAATGATGGCTTTGCATGTTAGTGTCTATCTTGGGCATGTGTTTTTATGCGTGTGAGTCTACATAATGTTAAATCTAAACACTGTGTTGCCACCTGCCTGTCTTTCAGTATTTCTTGCTATCTCTCTTCCCGTATTACTGTCTATCTTCCTTGTATTTTTCCCTAGTTCACCCCTGTATTGCCATATCTCCCTGTGTTTTTTGCTCTTTCTCTCCGTTTTGCTGCCTGTCTCTACATACTTCTATCTGCCTCTTTCTGTTTTGCTGCCAGTCTTCCTTCCTGTGCCTTTGCTTGTATTGTGCCTGTTGTATGTAGCTCCTAGATAATCTTATTTTCTTTCTTTATTTCAGTATAAATATTTCAGCCTTGAATTACATCATGCAAAATTTCTTCCTAAATTTCAGTCAATAGTGAGAGTCAGTTTCATTGCAGAGAATACTGAGTTTCACTTTAAAATTCTTAAACTCAATCAAATCATTTCATTAACAATTTATCATATGATGATGAAAGCTAAGATCGACAAGTTTAGGGTACATTTTGGAAGCATTTCCACATGGATCATCAATTCATCTTTCCATAATCTTTCCACCTTCACAGTAGCTCGCAGACACACATTTTTATTTGAAACACACATTTTTTTTTTTTTTAATCACTGAGACCCTTAAATAGCACTGATATTTTTACTTGAAGTGCTGTCCCTTGAGACCAAGTGGCCGATCTTGAAGTTTTTTTTTTATTGTTGTTGTTGTTATCTTTTCTGTATGAAAAAATTTGGAAGAATGAAAAATTGCTGCTGAGTCACCTCCCTGCTTGGGTGTTCTTATTCTTCATTTAGAGTGTTTAACCAAAAGGCATTCTATATACAAGTGGCTTTTTTTTTTTAAAGTTTCATTGCATCTTTATATTTTTCACCCTAATGGATGCTTATGAGCTCAAATTATGAGATTTGGAGAACTGCAAAGACATACTTGCATTTCATTCACCACAGGATATGTGTGTGAGAGTATTGCTCAAATTTCTAACAACAGTGCAGTGTGTCTTATCTTATTGGTCTGGTTCTTCTCGAATGTGTTATGAAAGGATGTGTAGCCTCAAAGTAACCAAAATAAGTATCTTAAATGATCATCATAATTACTGTACATATTATGATGTCATTTTTTAAATATTTCCACTGTAGTGTGGTAATTTCAAAATCAATATGGGACTGGTTTGTTATAAAACATACATTCTTCAAAATTCATATAATCCAGTGCCACAGTCACAGCAAATATACAGAAGTGTGTAGAACTGTCAGAAGAAGAGGCATTTCAAGCAAAAGCCTGACTGTCACTCAGTCACATGAACAGAAACAAGACTGACATAACAAGAACTCCAAATCCAGCAGTTAAGATATGACCCGACTCCAGCAGAATCATCACACGTGTACTGGAACCACCAGAACATGTTTTAACACACTGTAATTTAGTTTATCTATATGAGTTGAAAAAGCTGGTGAAGACTCGGTATATGTGGTTCAAATGTCACAAAATACACATTTGTAGAGTGCACAGCATTCATATCTGTGTAGGCCTATAGATGAAATAGCTAGGACTATGGTTTGCAGTGTATCATGACTTTTGTTCAAGTTTTACCATAACCTGATGAAAAAAAATCTTTTTAAAGTGAGAAATTATCTAGAGCAATATCAATGTTTAGAATACTGCATTTCTGTAAATTTTGTTTTCACACATCACCATACTGATTTACTGTTAAATGTGTTCTCGTGAGTCTTTTATTTCTCTTAATAAAATTCTAATTCATACCGAAAATTCTTAGTTGACAAGTAACGCGGTACGGTGATGGCTAAACCTGTCGTCAAACTTTACAAGTTAACACATGATGAAATGTGAATCGGAATGCCAAAGTTGAGAGTAACAAAAATTGCTTGCGCCATGCCAAATGTGAGATTCAATGGAACACCTGCAAAACAATACACTGATCCTCGATTCGTTAATAGCCATGAGCTTAGCCCTCGGTCCGCTGCTTTTTCTTTTTCTTTCTTTTTTTTTTTATGAGAAGCCCAACTACATATTGACCATATTATATAATCAAGAATCAGTGACACTGAAACGAACTAAAGACAATAAGATATACAGCACGTTCAACCTTTTCAGAACAAACTGTGATTTTCTCAGCATGACTGCCATTCGATTTCTTCTGAAATTGAAATCTGTCATGCTCTTGGGGCGACAGCATGCCGACCTTGCGAGGCATGGAAAAATTGTGTACACAAGTAATGATGACGTTTAGAGTAGTTGCTGTTGTGCACCGTTTGGTCCGAGCAGAGACGTCTCACGTCTCTGGTCCGAGTCCACGGTTACAAACTAAGCCTCAATTTTTTTTTCTTTTTTCTTCTTTATTATTTTTTTTTTTTCTCAGATTTTATTTCACACTCAAAGCTGCTCCTGTCTTTTGTCGGACTTTGTCAAAAACATATTCATCGCACAGTCCGGCCCTTGACCCATATTGTGCCTGAATCTGAGGCAGATCCATCATGCTGGAGGAACTAAAATGGCCACCCCTTGAGATGAGGCGGAAGGCGGCATGTCTAACCATGTTTTACAACATGAAACACAACGCAATGGCTGTAAAGTTCCACCATCTAAAACCCCTCCAAACATGATCAAGGCGGGGCCACAACCAACAATACAGCAGAATATCGTACCGGACAGAACAAAGAAACATGTTGCTCCTCCCGAGAACAGTAGGCCTAATAAGGGACTGGAACCTGCTCCCTCAGGAGATCGTGCAGGTCCCAACGGCAGGTACCTTCAATAGGAAGGTATCTGAAGTTCCGTAAATCCAACTCTGTCCCCTCCTCTTCACTCCTCCCCCTCTCCCCCCTGCTATGTGCTCTATACTCTCTTTCATCCTCTCAATAAAAGTCTTTTTTGTTGTTGTTGTTTGGTTGGTTGTTTTTTTTCTCTCCTTAAGTCGTCTTCACCCCCCCAAACGTAACAATAATAGTCAAACACTTGACTGTGGTTACTAACAGAAGAAGAAGAAGAACTGTCACTAAGTAATGGACGAAGGAGTGGTGTTCACGGCTGACAGCACTGAGCACATAAGTTTTTACTCTTAATATCATAGTGTCACAAATTTCTGCAATTTTTCCCCCTGGTACACTTGTCTTCCCGCAAATATGTGACATTGTATGTATAGATGGATGGCAAAATCAGTGGCAACACGATTGACCGAAGACACAGAATATGAATGAAATGCTTTTTTTAAATAGATCAAAGATCCACAAAATAGGTAACAAGACATATTCTGTTCAAGAGCACACTCGCCACCACCATTTTCAAAATAGTTGCGGTTACGACAAGCCAACTAATCCCATTTTCTCCAGTCATCAACCTGTCATCCAAACAGTCGGAGAAAAAATTAAAGTAGGCCTATGAACAGATTTTCCACGCTAACGTAGGCTACATTGCCGCTTGACGCCTGAAAAATGCGGGCAGTTTTCCTCTGAACCCAACGAAAAGTCGCCATGCGAAGTACACAGAGAACATACTGTGTGCGGTTGGTGTATGCCTGCACTGTGTGTGTGCGTGCGTGCGCGTGTGTGTGTGTGTGTGTGTGTGTGTAGGGTAGTGGTGTAACAACACTCTTTAGAGCACACGAAATAAATTGAAAACAGTGCAGTTAACCGCACGGAAAGCATCAACTCTCTCTCTCTCTCTCTCTCTCTCTCTCTCTCTCTCTCTCTCTCTCTCTCTCACGCATGCACACACACACACACACACACACACACACACACACACACACACACACACACACACACACACATATTCGCATACTGTTCTTCGTATTTGTCTTTCAGTTGCTACATATATAGGTTGATTTTCTCCTTCTCTTCGTCCACTCTTTGTTTATGATGACAAAGCCTTGTAAGTATCATTTCGTTTTCAGTGTACGCTACTCGAATGTATCATCAATCTGTGCCAATGTAAAATTTTCGATGGCTTTGTCTCATGCGTCTTTTGCTGAAGAATTTTCATTCAGACTGTCCTTCTTTTTTTTTTTTTTTTTTTTTTTTTTTTTTTTTTTTTTTTTTTTTTTCTCTTTTTTTTTCTTTTGTTTTGTTTATTGGCTTGGTTTTGGAGGTGGGGATGGGTGGAGGGGTGGATTTGAAAGTGATATATAAGCTTAAATAGAATTAATGAAAAATTGAATAAACGGACGGAAGAAATAGTGAGTCACCGTACATTCATGTCACTTATTTATCGGTCAGTGAAAATAGGACGATCAGACAGTCAGTGGGCACTTCAACTGACACATTCTTACGACACCGCCTGATTGAAATTATTCAACACTGAAACGTGAAACTGACGGTCAGCCTACAAGTTTTCTTTGTTTTTGGTTGTTTAAACGATAAGTAAACCTATCTGAGATCTAGCCAAAATGATACATGCTCGGGTCCGAGTTCGCCTTACGTCTAAGTCGATTTTACACAACGGTGACCCTTGCACCCACAAAATGGCCGCCAGTTCATTGCTTCTCTCGCAGCGTGACGACATCGTTCGTTCCCCCTATTAATTAAGTAAACGTTCCTACAAGGTTAACCACGTATGCGCTGTTACCTACTTGTAATGACCAATCAAAGCTTGAACTCCGAGCCGAGCGCATGGGAGGCTTAGAGAACGTGTAACAGAGATTACCCAAAGCCTAGCAACCTCCATAGCTACCAGAAGCTAGGGAGCAGACGTCAACGGTCTGGCACAGGCGGCTTCAGTCTTCAAACCGGCAGTGCCAGGAGCCGGACTCTCGGGAAGAGGAAAAAAAAAAAAGGCAGCAAAGCAGCGGACGTACATCGCTTACAGATCTGACTGACCATTCCAGTCACCTGATAAACCGTCGCTTGAAGCGGCATTAACAGAAAAGAAAACAGAATGGCAAGCGAACTAGAATTGAACGACTCCCGCGTGGAGTTCATGGCAGAGTATGTCCTGAAAACACTGAAACTGAAACCAGATAAGTTTTCAAAGATGTACAGTTTAGAAGAAAACACAAACAGATGTTTATGGACTTCTTCGAAAAGCCTGATATCTTTTGTCTGCTTTTGATCGCCTCTGGGTCCGGCAGTCTCCAAGTGCAATCTGAATGGCCGAAATCACCCAAAGCCAAAGCTTGTTATTTCGTCAAGAAATCGCGCGACTCGGTGGCCAAAGAAAACATCAGGCATCAGCTTTTGTATGGAGACATGTCTCAAGCTCCTCTGGATCAGTTATCGGCCTTTGTTGATGAGGTGAGTGTGTGCAAACATTTGTGATGGGTATGACGAACACAGCTCGATATATTCCGTTTGACTGTAACGTAAACGATATAAATGAAATAATATATATAATTAAACAACTGTACGCGTAAGCAACTGGAAAGAGATAATTACCGTGAAACACAAAATTTGCGTTACACAAAGTTGTCCCTAACTGAGAAAAGGATCGAAGTAGGCCCTACGTGAGCACAAACCACGATGGATATTATCATTATTATCATGATTATGATTATTATTATTATTCAGATATGGTTTTTTTTTTTTTAGTTTTAAGTTATAATCAAAAACAACATAGTGCGCTCATTAGATGTTACTTTTCAAACTTTTTACATCT
>JADBJO010001042.1:447500-455000 GCA_016801955.1 Conus betulinus | reverse complement strand
CCATGCTGGGTCCCCATGATGCACTCGGTGTGTCTGGTGTGGGCCAACTCCAGGTTCTACAACACGCCGGCCCGCATCATCGTTCTGTTTCAGGAGATGTGCAACATGATCATCGAGATGGTGAGTAGGGGCTCTGCATGAAAACGACTCGTTCAACAATTCTAATTAAAAGAAAAATGACCATGGCCACTACTAGAAAGAAACAAGCAAGTTACAAGACCACACCAAAGCGTTTTGACCTCTTTCAACTTATACCGCCAAAAGAATGAAACAAACAAAATTGCGAACAACATTCAAGACAATGAAAACGAAACACAAACAGACCGTTACTTATCTCCTCCAATTATTGGATAGTCACTCATCTCTTCAAGAAAAATCACATTGTCTTAAATGTTGTTTGTCTTGCCTGAAGAAGACCAAAGAGGTCGAAACGCGTCGTGTTTGTCTTGTGATTTTGTTTGTTTCTTTCGTTTGGCTGCATGGTAATTTTTCCGTTTAATTTTCTTCCAGTTTCCGCCGGCAGTCACCTTACTTTGAAACTAACAAATCTCAATCAAAAGTTCAACTTTCTTCACCATGACTTGTCATTTTCGTGGCGAAAAGGCTTATTCTACGCCACACATAAAAAATTTCAGATGAATGTAATGATAGTGGTATTTCCTGTTTCGCTTTGTTCCATCTTTGGCATGATATGACGCCCCAAATAATCAAGCATCGAATGAGCAACCAGAACACGCGTATGCACACGAAACGCATGCCTGACATAGAAGAAGAACGGTGATTTAAGAAAAGAATCTACTGTCCTTATTAACAACTTTGTAGATGTCATTGTGGTCGCAAAAAGAGCTGTCCACAAAACAATCATTAATATCACATAAACATGTCTGTGAATGTAATGAGTCTGTTTGGGGTGAAAAATGATCTTGTTCGAGAGTAATGCCAAGAGCCGTCAGCCGCTGTCATGGCAATTCTACACAGAGTAAACTTTTTCAATAAATCCAATCACAAATGCGATGCACCCAAGCGCACTCTCATCCGAACATACCACACACTACACATATCCCAACAACACGCGAAGCGCACAACACACACTCTCCTAACTACTTCCACCCGTTTCCCCCCGTACACCCACTACCCCCTGTACCAGCACACGCCACACCATCAACAAATACATAATTCAGCCGTGAGCATGCGCATGCAGTTTATACAGTTACACCGCTATGTAAACACAATCATATGTATGAAGAGAGAGAGAGAGAGAGAGAGAGAGAGAGAGAGAGAGAGAGAGAGAGAGAGAGTACTCAACTGTCACATTATGAATGTTTATCAACTTCACAAGGTGCAGTGCATGTTACACATAGTGCATATAACATTTTCAGCGCATTAACCACGTAAACTGATTTGAACACATGTCACAGCATCATTGGAGGTTTTTTTTTTTTTTCTTTCTTTTTTTTTTTTTTTTTAATGCAGACGTACTTATATGAGTGTTGTTGATAACTGACTTCAAAAGCACACACACATTAACAACATCAGTACTGCCAATTATTAAAACAGATCTTGGGAAACAAGTTGTGTATCACCGCCCTGCACTTGTAGAAACACAATCCTATTAGCACGAGCTTATGGAAGCAAAAGGCTTTAGCATAATCTGTGTAGGGTAGGCCTAAACACCGAAGTGTGCGGGCTTAACGACTAGGGATTAAGTTTAAGGAACACGCCACTGGCCGAGCGAGAAAACACTGGTAAGCAATCGGACCCAAAGCAGCAGTGTGAAACAGTGAGTTAGAACAGGGGTATATCGGCCTCTGCGGATTAGAGGGAATTAGTTTATTTGCATAAGGGCTGCCCTTTACACCTTTTTTTTTTGTTAAACTTCCAATAATCTCATCAGGGCCTCTGCTTTCGCTCACTGGGATTGTCCCATTCTTGGCTAAACATTGATCCGGCCGACTGTACACTAAATTTTTTTTTCACCCCACACATTTTAATCAGATAATATAAGAGCTTACATATGCGCAGCAAGCAGACGGGGCACGGAGCTGTTCACACATATATAACAGACATGTCCAAGTGTGACATATATAAATATTCTCTTTTTTATAGTCCAAATGCAATACAACTATGTTAACCAAGCTTTGACGTGCAATATGTCTATGTTCTGTACGTTAAGTTCCATTGTAATTATTTTACCCAGACCTTCAGAGTCTCTGAATTTGAGAGTGTAGTCTTAATGCATAGTGGGTCCATGTCGACGTCGACTTATCCGTATGTGAGAAAAGGGAAACGATGTCTACCTATTCGAATGTCGACTTACCCGATGTCGATTTGTTCAGCAAAAATGCTGTCACACAAAAGCCTTAGGCGGGGGGGAGGGGGGGGGGTGGGGGTTGAATTTACCAAATTTCGACTTATCCAAACCCGTTTGTGTTTAAGAAATTCAGGCGTTGTTTTTATGTCACTGCTTCGTTTTGGATTTCCCACGTTTCACATCTTCTAGTCAACGAGGTTGAGTAAATAATTCTTTCACAACAAAAGTGTTACTTTATAACGTCTGGAAATAATAATTTAAAGACGCCGTTGTTTCTCCTATCCAAACATGGTGTTTTGGTGCTACTAAAACCTCCATTCTGGTAAAACTCTAAACCTGAGAAGCTTATTTGAAAAAAAAAATTCAGGGTTATTTTTATTCTAGAATTTACCTTTATTTTTTTCTTTAGAAAACCAGCAGACTTAGTCTTCTTATGCATTACTCTTAATCTCTATTGTTTGCAATTCTAAATTTAACATCAAAAAGTTGCTGTAGACCATGAGGTGTTTCTGACAGTGGAAGGTTATTGTTAGCACACAGCAGCAAACAAAACTTCTACCTGGATGCTATTCAGATCCGATATCATTTTCCATTTTCCGAAAACTCCATTGAATGAAACTACAAATCGAGGGCAGTGTGTGTGTGTGTGTGTGTGTGTGTGTGTGTGTGTGTGTGTGTGTGTGTGTGTGTGTGTGTGTGTGTGTGTGTTTCCAAATGATTCGCAGATCATAATAATGAGCCATGAAGTTGGTTTCCATTTACATCTTCGTCTGAGAGGCTTAGATTGAAACATCGCACAACGAAAACGCACTGCGTTTACACACACACACACACACACACACACACACACACACACACACACACACACACACACACACACACACACACGCACGCACACACGCACGCATGCACGCACACGCGCGCGCACGCGCGCGCCCACACACACACACACACACACACACACACACACACACACACACACACACACACACACACACACACACACACACACACACACACACACACACATGAACATGTGAACACTCACGAAGGTAGGTACCCACTGTCTTTCACTAAAGCGCCTCTCTGTCTCTGTCCCCCTCCCCCCCTTCTCTCCTTCCCTCCCTCTCTCTCTCTCTCTCTCTCTCTCTCTCTCTCTCTCTCCCTCTCCTCTCTCTCCCTCTCTATCTCTCTCTCTGATGTCTGTCTAAGATCATTTTTATAAGCACTTTTCAGGACTCATACTTTCGTTCACGTCACAAGGATTTGCTTCCAGACTATTGAGACTCGAGGATTGATCATCAGTAACGGTTTTTGTTGTTGTTCCACCACCCCCGCCTTATTTTTTTTCCACCACCCCTGCCTTTACTATTTTTTTTTTTTTTGTCTTTTTTTTGTTTTTTTTTTTTGTTGCTTTTTTTTTTTTGTAAAGGCGGTCTTTTTTTTTTTTTCTTTTCTTCCTCTTCTCTTTCCTTCAACTCTCACGCTCCATGCCAGTCTGTATGTTGTATTGCTATCTGTGGACATTATCTTGCTGACTTTACTGTTTTGGCGTTTGTTACAGCACGTCAGGCTTTATTTTTGTACTAGTGTTTGGTGTTGTGACACTTTCACACCGTATGTAACAAAAACATACAAGGGTTATAACAACAAAAAAGAAAAAGAAAAAAAAAAAAAAAAAAGGAAGAAAGAAAGACCCGGACATCTTCGAATCACAGTAACAGTTATTTGAGTTCGGTTTCGTTTTGATTTAGAATTTGGAAAGCTGCGACCACCGAACAGGATAACCGGACATCGTCTGTCTTCAACGTTAACTTGTTAATCCCCACAGTTCTTCATTATTTTTCAAAACTGTTTCTATGAAGACAAAAAAAAAAAAAAAAAAAAAAAAAAAAAAAAAAAAAACAGCCCTGCATGTCTTCACGTTCGCATGGAAGTTGACCACACCACCCGTGTCTGCAGGCTCGAAATTTCTTAGCGCCCGACGAGCTCTTCAAGGGAGAGGTGGAAGAGACGGTGGACAAGGTCCGCAAGGCAGCCCTGGTGCTGAGGGCTTTCAAGGAGCAGTTCGAGGACCACCGCCAGAAGATGCAGACCTACTTCAAGGAAGGCGATGAGATCCGCTTGTGGGAGTTCACCCCGGACCTGGTGTTTGCCCGCTATGATCAGTTTGTGCATCGCGTGGAGACGGTGAAGGTGAGAGAAGGCTGTCAGGGGGCTGTGTGGTCTTGGGTTATGGTTGTGGGTCTGCTGGGGTGTTATGGCGTGATGATGTCTTCTGTCGTGTTTTTTTGTAAATGCAAAATGTGGTTTTGTTATGGTGTCGTGTGAAGTGCTGCGCGTCTAGGGGATGGAATGGGGGATGGAGAAACGTAAAATGCAAACTGTGGTTTTGTTATGGTGTCGTGTGAAATGCTGTATTGCAGGGAATGGAATGGGGGGAGAAAGTAAATGCAAAATATGTATTTTGATAACTTGTCTACTATGAATACACACACATTGCACCCATCCCCACCACACCCCTCTCCTTTCCGTCCCGTTACTCCACATTGACCGTGCCGTGTGACCCAAAAATGATGGTGTGACGTTGACAGAGTCTGAGGACACCGCCCTGGAGTTCATGAAGTTGGAGAAGATCGAGCTGGGCGGGGTGCAGGGCAAGTCGCTGTCCTGCTCAGGTCGTCAGCATCTTCGAAGAGTTCCAGGAGTACTACAAGGTCTTCGCTGAGGGAACCTTGACTGCCTGGACCCGGCTCAGCCGGTGAGACATGAGATCGTCGTCTGGTTCATCATCTTCTCGTGTCTTCCATCGTTCACAGTGAAGTTATCGTTCTTCTTATCATCGTCCGTTTTCACCATCATCGTCGTCGTCGTCGATGCACTCGCTAGTGTGTCGTCATCACGACTCGTACCGCTTATCTGCACCTAAATTGCTGTTACGTGTTAACAGGCCGCGCCTGAGGTGTTCATGGAGTCGACGACTGTTATTGTGTGTCTGTGTGTTTGTCATGTCATGCCTTGGTGTTGCGTGTGTGTGTGTGTGTGTGTGTGGTGTGTCGTGGGTGTGTGTGTCATCATCTTTATGGTGTTCATCATTCACGTGTATGTCAAGTCCCGTTCCCTGTTAGTTTAGTGCTTATCAAGGATCCACAATCGCTATGTGAAATCTCTGTCAACCAGCGTAAGGTATCGCACATCGTCGCCTCCTTGCCCGTTCTCCCCTGGACTCACACACACAGGTCGCAGTTGCTGTGTACAATACCACAGCGAGTGCCCGTTGAGAGAGAGAGTGACGATCTGTTTGGGAGAGTGTGTGTGGTGTGTGTGTTGTGTGTGTGTGAGTGTGTGGTCAGTGTGTGTGCAGGTGACAGACAGACAGGAGAGAAGATGTACACCATACGTGAGATTGCTCGATTTCTCTCTCGTGAGAGTGCTTCTTGTGACTATTCAAGTTCAAGTTTTCCTTATCTAACGCGTCATTAGCCCAAAACACTTCTTGAATGACCATGTCAAACAATTGTGGATCTCGGGCACTGTCAAACCAGCGCCGAAGATGCTGCACATCTGTTTTGATCCACAGGAATTCTTGGAGGTTTCATGAGAGAGGCTTCCCTCTGACTCACAGACATGGACAGACGCAACCATCATTGCCAGAAACAGATGGATGAAGTACACAGCGAGGAGGATGATCGAGAGGAGGAGAGAGAGGAGAGGAGAGAGAGAGAGAGAGAGAGGTCAAGAGAGAGAGAAGGATGTGGGAGAGAGAGAGAGAGAGACAGACGCACACAGACACAGACATGAGGTGAGATAGACAGTATGTACAGACATAGGTGTCCAGAGAGAAAGATGTACAAATACGTTGTCCAGTTTTATTATGCTCGAAGAGGCAAACTTCCTTGACCAATCTTTTGTTTGAATTTTCAATATCTACAACGCGTCATTTTGAGTAACAAAACACTTCTTGAGCGAATGACATGAACTGACGACTGTAAAAGACAGTGCACCACACAAAACTGTTTCTCCGAAATGATCGCTGTCAATCATGCAGGGAGGAATTTTTCCAGGAATTCTTGGAGGTTTATGAGAGGGTTCTTCCAGGAGAAGATTGGGGACATTGACAGACGCATGGGCACCATCATTGGCCAAGGTTTTGATGATGCTCTGGATTAGAGTCTACCTTTAGGTGAGAAAAAACCTGGATGACTGCTCGAGAGAGAGAGAGTTTAGATAAAAAAAAAAATGTCTTACCCACAGTCACTGAATTTTACACACAGTCATTGAATTTTGTCCAGCAGTGTTTGTGATAGAAATCACGCTTGTTAGTGTTTTCATTATTTGCCACTGTCATTTTTTTTTTAAATTCTGAATCTGTTTTTTTCATCAGCACAATGATTAAAATCCGAATCATGCCACGCAGAAAACATCACTAACTTGGAGAGCTTCCAGGAGAAGATTGGGGACATTGTTTACAAATGTTTAATCTGTTTACAAATGATTCAATCTCCAGTATTGAACGCAAATAATCAACAGTATTCTTTTTTCACGTTCGTTCTCATTCTGTCTGTTTCTGACTCATAGCTCGGCGTTCCAGCAATCGTATAAAGTGTTGCTTCACCCCCCCCCCCCCCCCCCCCCCCCCCCCCCCCCACTTCATAACAAAGTAAACTAATCCATAATCACATAATAGTCACTTCCAGCATACCTGGTTAGAAGCCTTGAGATTGGGCATGAAAATGGCGCTTCCTGTTTTCCCTGTATGTGACATGGAAAGTACTGGACATCTCATTTATTCAAACGACCATTCTTTTTGTTCCATTTTTATAATGTAAAAAATCATACCAGCATCAAATATCAGACAAAACGATTCCAGCGGTCAGCACTCTCTTTAACACTATTAAACCACCACCTTCTCTTCCTCCTGGCTGTTTCAGCTCATCGATATCATGGGCTCTTTACTGGAACGTCCACTGATCAAGAAAGACTTCGAACCGAAATATCCCCAAGTGCTGCAGGCGCTTCACGATGCCCTGGACGAGGCCAAAGCCCTCTACGACACACAGATGGCCCTCAAAAAGGCCAGAGGCTGGGCCCCCGTGCACAAGAACATGGCCAAAATCTCCGGCAGTCTCCGATGGTCGAAAGAGATGTGTGATCGCATCACCATTCCCATGGACAGCTTCAAGCTGCTG
>JADBJO010001042.1:422500-442500 GCA_016801955.1 Conus betulinus | reverse complement strand
TGACGCACACATGACTGTATGGATGCCCTACCGGAAATATGCCATGACCATCGGAAGATGCTTCTTTCAGTTCCATGCGGCATCTCTGATGGACAAACGGTCGCATGTGCGCAAGAAAGCTTCCATCCTGACGGAAACCAGCCTATACAGGTGTTTCGGGGTTTTAGCCCATCTGTAGTGAGCAGGGCAAGTGGCATTGATGTGTTGGGGCCACTGAGACTCAACAAATACAGTTATCAAGAAGATGGAGGGCAGTGCCAGTTTTCATCACAGTTC
Organism: Conus betulinus; assembly: GCA_016801955.1. Taxonomy (NCBI): domain Eukaryota; kingdom Metazoa; phylum Mollusca; class Gastropoda; order Neogastropoda; family Conidae; genus Conus; species Conus betulinus. Next base: position 442,224 of record JADBJO010001042.1, on the reverse strand, counting down.
AGTGTGATGTTCGCCGAACGCCATCCAGTCCTTAGCCCCGATGAATAAAATGGAGCAAAACGATATTCCCAAACGCCCCTCCTGTTTCCCAGTTCATGGGATCTTTTCCCTACCTTCATTGTTTATCCGTAATTTTGCCCTCACTCACCACCCTCCCCCTCCCATGTCTCTTCCTAGCCCCCCCCGCCCCCCCCCCCCCCCCCCCCCCCCATCTTTATTGTTTATCTCTAATCCACCCCTCCATCTTTCTCCACTGGTCTTCTCTCTCCATCTCCCAAGGTTCCCCCTCTTCCGTTGTGTCCTAATTTCTCTCTCCTTTTTTTTTTTCCCGGCCTCCAAACCCGGTACACACACATGCTCTCCCGCTCCGCTTATATTGTCACACACACATGGACCCACACACCCATACACACACACGTACACCCTCACCACACACACACATACAATGATAATAATGGCACAACCAGTGTTAGGTAGGTACTCAGGGTCTGACCAGCGCGTTGGACTAATGCGTAGGTCAGACATCTGCTAAAGTCGTAGTCACGAGACCCTCTTCTTAAATTCTCTCATCTTTGTCATTAATTCGTTTATCCATTATCTTTAAATCATGCACAGTGTGGTCTCAAAATTTAGCAGATGTGGTGCAGCGTACGTGAACTAGACCGCACGCAGTGGCACCTCCTTGATGAAACTAAAAAAAAAAAAAAAAAACTGAAACTGCAACACCTGTCCCTAACCTGACAGGCGTGTGGAGTACATCGAGAAGACCCGGGACCTCGTGCACGACCTGGAGGTGCGTGTACAGAAGACCAAGGACAACGTGGAGGAGATCCAGAAGATCATGACCACCTGGACCAAGCAGCCGCTCTTCGAGCGCAAGGAGGACAAGCACGACACCTTGCTCAATCTGGATGACCGGGAGGAACGCATCAACAAGCGGTATGCCGAGATCCGAACCTGCGGGGACAAGATTCACAACCTGCTCAAGGTACACGACTGATTTTCCTCTTTCCTTTTTTTTTCTTTGAATTAGTCGGTCGTGCTTGAAGTTGTCCAGCGTTTGTGCGTGTGTATGGCGGTGTTGTTTAGCGTGCGCTTGTGTGTATCTTGTATGTATCTATGCATGTAGGACTGTATGTACGGGTGTATGTATGTATGTTTTTATACACGCACACATACCTCAGTTCCAAGAGCAAGTTCTTTGAGGGCAAACCTCAGTTCCAGCTGTAAGTTTTTTGAGGGCAAACCAATCAATTAAGTTCTTTGAGGGCAAACCTCAGCCAGCTGTAAGTTCTTTGAGGGCAAACCTCATTTCCAGGAATGAAGTTCTTTGAGGGCAAACCCCAGTTCCAGCTGTAAGTTCTTTGAGGGCAAACCCCAGTTCCAGGAATGAATTCTTTGAGGGTAAACCCCAGTTTCAGCTGCAAGTTGTTTGAGGGCAAACCCCAGTTCCAGGAATGAATTCTTTGAGGGTAAACCCCAGTATCAGCTGCAAGTTGTTTGAGGGCAAACCCCAGTTCCAGGAATGAATTCTTTGAGGGTAAACCCCAGTTTCAGCTGCAAGTTCTTTGAGGGCAAACCCCAGTTCCAGTTGCAAGTTCTTTGAAGGCAAACCTGTCCCTTCCCTTAATGTGATTGACCCGTCGCCGAATCACGTTGTTAGGTAGTTTTACATCTGAATTTTTTGACTCGCGGGTATCGATTTGTTCACTGCATTTGAATCATGAAAGTTCGGTATGTGTCTTGTTTTGTTGGTTCGTGCGTTTTCACACGACTTTTGTTGAAATACGACTTGATTTCGTGTGTGTGTTCCAGCAAAACCAAGAGCTGTTCAAGGCAGACGGAAGCACAGACACCTGGAAGGCTTACGTGGACTATGTGGACGAGATGATTGTGGACGGCTTCTTCAACACTATCCATTGCAGTCTGCAGTACATGCTCAACGAGTCCGACATCAAGCTGTCGCCTACACCACTCTTTGAGGCTCGTCTGGAACTGCAGGTCAGCTGCTTTTCTGTTTGTTGTTTGTTTGATGACTCACTCTCATATCTATCTATCTGTCTGTCTGCCTGTCTGTCTGTCTATCTATCTGTCTTTTTGTCTGTCTGTCCATCTTTCTACCCCAAACATGTTCTTAGACTTTCATTGTCACGACAGTTCTTAAGGATACATCCCATAACACTTTTATGTCGAGAGAATACACACACACACACACACACGCACGCGCGCGCGTGCGCGCGCGCGCACACACACACACACACACACACACACACACACACACACACACACACACACACACACACACACAGAGAGAGAGAGAGAGAGAGAGAGAGAGAGAGAGAGAGAGAGAGAGAGAGAGAGACAGACAGACAGACAGAGACAGACAGACAGATAGTAACTGAACAACTTGCTGAAAAGCTTAGTAACTGAGGAAAACAAATGTAGGTAAGTTACATCCAGTCCTTCAGTCTTTTGAAAGATTTAACAAAGTGACAGAACTTTGCGGGGGGGGAGGGGGGAGGGGTTGAAAAAGAGAGAGATGAATCAAGCCTGAATGAAACAGAAAGAGAGAAGCACAGATGCTCCTATGGGCAGCCTGCTGGAAACATTGAATTGCTTTCGGTACCGGACGCTTACATGGTTGCGAGACATGGACACTGATGGCCGAAACAGAAAGAAGAATCCAGGCGTCTAAGACCAGGTGCCTGCGGAAACTGCTCCATCTCTCCTACAAAGAACACAAGACCAATGATTTTGTGCGGAACCTGGTCACTAACCTAGTTGGGCCCCACGAACCACTTCTGGCAACCGTCAAACGACGGAAGATGGCATGGTTTGGCCACATCATTCGTCACAACACCCTCTCCAAAACAATCCTTCAAGGTACCTTGAAGGAGGGCGCAGACGAGGACGGCAGAGAAAAAGAGCTGGTCCGACAATATAAAGGACTGGACCAAAATGACCATGCATGATCTCCTCAACCTCAAGACAGCCACTAACAGAAGAGCCTGGAGAGAAACGGCGGCTGCCTCATCACGTCCCCCGAACGACCCCAGCGGTCAGGGGAATGACTGACTGACTGACCGGACGCTTCGTTCAGTCCCTTGCAGTACCCCTGGCAGGGGAACTCATGCATGGGAGCATGAAAGCTCCCTTTCTGCTGGAAAACCATTGTTTTAGCCTGGACTACCCGATTCTCCAGATCCTAATTTGTTACTTTTAGGAATGCAGCAGGACATTTCATAAGGCGTTTTAACAGTAAAAGTGTGGACTTTTAACGGTTAAATAGTTCTCAGATAAAGCCCAAACTCTTGACTCATATGTTAGCATAGCTTCAGTTTAGAATTCAGAGAGAGAGGGAGAGAGAGAGAGAGAGAGAGAGAGAGAGAGAGAGAGAGAGAGAGAGAGAGTTCCAACGCCCATCTTGCGCCGAATTGAACGAAGACGAGTGATTGCTCGTTCATTTTCGTTGTCCTGAGTGTTGTGTAACTTGCCAGAAGAAGACCTAAGAGGTCGAAACGCGTCGTGTTTTTGTCTTGTGATTCGTTTGTGTACGGTTATTCGGCGGAGCCCTTGCAGATACTTTTAAAATTTGTTCAGTTTAAGAATCAGTTTCCAAAATGTCGTTGGTTGAACTGGACTTTAATTGTCTTGATGATCTTGGTATGTGTATCACGCTTTTCGTTCGTTTTTATTTATGTGTTTCTGATCATCCCATACTGAAACTTAATTTGGGTCGTAATCAGCCTTCCTTCTTTCTCTTGTCTCTTATCTTTGGTCCCCCTTCTCCCTCTGTGTACAGGTTCCTGACATGATGTACCTACCGTCCATGGACTTTGGCGTGGCGGACGGCTACTACGACCTGGTGGACAGCCTCATCGGGGATGTGTACAAGCAGGCCTCGCTCATCCCACGGCTGGCCTCTCACTCCGGCCAGGAGCATTATCAGGTGACACTGTCACTCTCTACCTTCGTTCAGTGTTTGTTTGTTTTGTTTTTATCAGACCATTGTTTTGTTTCTATGCTTCCCCTCTTTGTTTGTATTCCTTTTATGCGAATGTCTTGGGTTGGAAGGTGTTGATCAGGTGTTCTTAATCGACAGTTTTAGTTCGAGCGTCCTCAAGGAAGCGTAACCGTGTACGGGATAGTGCTTACACACAAATATGTATTCACAAAGTTATAGTGCCTCCAATGCGTATAGCACAAAAGTGGAGGAAGGAAAACTATCTTCTGTATTTTTCGGACGAACCTGGTCACATCGTCTCTTTTCTTTCGGATCGGGCAGAAAAAAAAGCCACTGGACTGTCAGACAGGTTCAGAAACAAAGTTGAATCTACAGTCCAACACACTTTGAACTCGATAAAAAAGAAATAATCTGTGGTTTAAGAATGTGGCAGAAATAATTATTGAGAAACATTGTATACTTTCAAGCTGGGACAGGGACAAAACTAGCTCAATGGCCGTACTTCCGGACTTAGCAGAGTTGGACAGTCTCTTTTCTGATTGGTCAAATACCCTCTGCAAGTTCTGGTCCAGGGCAGAAATAAAATCTTCAGACTCGCAGACTGCGTCATGCTGTCATCTGTATGTTCAGAAAAAAAAAATCTTGTTTGCTTCTATGATAACCTGGCCGTCCTTTAGCCTGGGCCTTACACACACACACACACACACACACACACACACACACACACACACACACACACACACACACACACACACACACACACACACACACACCTTTCATTTATTTTTCACCAGACGGCAACTGAAACAAAGATCATCTCTGTCTTTTTTTTTCCAGATGGACCTGGAGGAGATGGAAGACCTGTCGGAGATGCGGCAGGACCTGATGGAGCGCGTGCAGAACATCATGAACAAGGCCATCGAGTACCGCGGCTCCTTCGACAACTACTCCTACCTGTGGGTGGACGACCGCAAGGAGTTCATGCGGCAGTTCCTGCTGTACAACCACGTTCTGACGGCTGAGGAGATCGAGGCTCACGCTGATGAGGGTGTCCCCGAGAAGCCTCCCACGCTGGCGCAGTTCAAAGAACAGGTGCGCGGAGAAATTGGGTGGGATGGAATTGAGGATTTTTTTGGGGGGGGTCCGGGATTGCAGGGCGGGGGGGGGGGGGGGGGAGTGGAGGGGTGGAGAAGGAGTAGGGTGGAGTGGGATGAGGTGCAGGTAAGTCTGGTTGGATTGTTTTTTCTGTAAATGCTTCGGATTGTGGGTGATATTGATGCTGCTGATTCTGCCAACATCATCGCCACCACTTTTCTAACTACCGCTATACTACTGCTGCTGCTGCTACTACTACTACTACTACTACTACTACGACGACGACGACGACGACGACGACGACGACGACGACGACGACGACGACGACGACGACGACGACGACGACGACGACGACGACGACAACAACGACTAGTAAGACTACGACTGCTACCGCTGCTACTACTTCTATTGCGACTACTACTACTACTACTTCTACGGGCACTGCTTTTGCCGCTGCTGCAGCAGCTACTGCTGCTATTACACTGCTGTTACTGCAGCTGATGGTGATAGTTGATGATGATATTGTTGTTGTTGCTGCTGCTGCTCGTGTTATTACAGCTGCTACTCTTCTGTCGTAAGTACTGCTGCTGTTGTTGTTACTACTACTACTACTACTACTACTACTACTACTACTACTACTACTACTACTACTACTACTGCCAGTAGTTAGTATTCTTGCTGCTGCTATGCTACTGATGAGATGATGATGGTGATGATATTGATAGTATTAATGCTAATAATTATATATGAACAGCAAACAACGACTATAATCATCCTTATCACCACCAGAGAAAGCGTAGAGCGTAATTGTTGTTGTTGTTGTTGTTGTGTTGCTGTTGTTGCTGTGTTGTTGTTGTTATCTTTTTCTCATGTTAAAGATATCGAGAAAGTTGTGTGATACCATCTGCTGGAAAATTCGACTCTCGTATTAACGTTTGGGTACAATACTGGTCATGTGAAACTGAACATATGATACAGTAGAACATTACACGTAAACGATAGATAGCATGTGATAGGCAGACAGTAACAGAATTAAAAAAAAATGATTGAGATATTTTAGAATAACATTCTAAATGTGCATAAGAACATTATCCATGTTGCTGCATGCGCGACAGTCCAATAGTACTGATGCAAAAAAAAAAAAAAAAAATGGTTGTAAACAAGTATCATTTTCTGCTAGACTGATACCTTTGATTGTTTTGTTTTCGTTCAGATCGACACTTACGAAAAGATCTATCAAGAAGCAGAGACGATGAAGGCATCCAGATATTCGACCACTGGTTCCGAGTAGACGCCAAGCCTTTCAAGCAAGCTCTGCTCAACATCATCAAACGATGGAGTTACATGTTCAAACAGCACCTGATTGATCATGTTACTAACAGGTCAGTGACAAACGTTGTGTGTGGTATGTATATATGGATGTATGTCTGTCAAGGAGGAATCACCTCACGATCTAACCTTGAAACTGACAGATATTGACTTCCAAACTGTGCTTGAAATAGTATTAGATATATAAAGCTGGCTAAAGCACTGACAGACAAAGAATTGGAGCCAGCCAGAGAGAGAAAGAAGGACGTGGGGACAGAGAGAGAAAGAGGGGGGATAGAAAGAAAGAAAGAAAGAGAGAGAGAGAGAGAGAGAGAGAGAGAGAGAGAGAGAGAGAGAGAGAGAGAGAGAGAGAGAGAGAGAGAGAGAGCTTTTTCATCGATGCGCCTGCAATCTGGACTACAGTGTATAATTGTTGATTTGACAAGTTAATGCATTAAAGTGATTGATATGTATGCATGCATGCATGTATGTATGTATGTATGTATGTATGTATGTATGTATGCATGCATGCATGCATGCATGCATGCATGCATGCATGCATGCATGCATGCATGTATGTATGTATGTATGTATGCATGTATGTATGTATGTATGTATTCGCCAAGTAATGTGTCCAGGCTTTATATCTTGGGTACATCTGAACACAGCTTCTCTGAACTTAGCATTTCATCATAATCTTAAGATTTAGAGCGCCTAAGATTTAGAGAGAGCGCCTCTAACATCTTTGTGCAGAATGTTATGTTCTTAGGTTTATTGAGTTTTTTTTGTGTATGTGTGTGTAAAATATCAGTTGTTTACGTTAAACTGTAATTACTTTAATATCAAACTGTGTATCCATATAGCCTCGTTGTGACTGCTGAACTTATTCGGCTTTGAGATTCCTAGCCGTACTGAAAAAGATAAGGATCTAAAGTTCAAGAATTATCCCTGCAAATCGAAAGCCAAGAACGAATAAGGCTGACGAGAAGGAAAGTTACTTATTGACAAACTTGTCTACACCTGAACTGAGGCTCTTGCAATGAATGAATGAATGAACGTTCTGTCGTACCACAGCCTCAAAGAACTGGGGGAGTTCATCAAGGTGACGGACGCGGGCCTTCAGAAGGACGTGGAGGAGGGGGTGACTACGATGGACTGGGTGTTCGTCATGGGCAACCTGTTCGCCGTGCGGGAGAGGCAGGCCAGCACGGACGAGATGTTCGAGCCTCTGAAGCAGACCATTGAGCTGCTCAAGACCTACGACCAGGAGATGCCCGAGGAGGTGCACATGCAGCTGCAGGTATGTGGTGGGATGTGTTGTGTTCGTGGTGGTCTGCTTCAGTGTATGTGTGTGTGTGTGTGTGTGTGTGTGTGTGTGTGTGTGTGTGTGTGTGTGTGTGCGCGCGCGCGCGCGCGCGCGCACACGTGTGTATATTTGTTTGTGACATTCATAATATAATTGGGCATAACTATGTTCAATACAATAATGTTTTTGTAAACGACAGAACCAAAACGTATCTACCTGCAGTGCCATAACAACGCGGTCTCTTGCAGGCATTCTTGAGGCACACCGAGTGGCATAGTTTACAAATCATTGAAACACTTCTGATGTTTTCTTACACTCTATTTCTCATACCCTCTCCATCTCCCTCTCTCGCCTCTGCCCCCTTTCTTTATATCTTTCCCTCCCTCACTTCCCTTTCCTCCTCATCTTGTCTCTCTGTGTGTCTTCAGTCTTGTCTCCCAAGTTGCCCTCCGTTGACACTTAACCTCTCCCCCGTGTCTTTTTGACACCTTGAAGGAGCTGCCCGAACAGTGGAACAACACCAAGAAAATCAGCATCACCGTCAAGCAACAGGTGGCGCCACTGCAGGCCAACGAGGTGGCCAACATCCGGCGGAAGAGTGCCACCTTCGATGTGAGCCAACACAAGTTCCGGGAGAAGTTCCGTACCATCCAGCCCTTCAAGTACGACTGTGAAAAGCCCTACATCCTCCTGGACAAGGTGATTTGGCAGAGAAAAATGTTTGTTTTATATGTATGTACGGTTCAAATTGTTTGTCAGCGAAAAAGAATGCTAACCAAGTGAACGTTACTTATCGATTTTTGTCATGAGCTACGGTCTTTTTTTTTTCACACATCACAGTCGCTTTTTATTTACAATTTTTGTTTTGGTTTTGTTTATACACACGCAGACACACACGCAGACACACACACGTAGACACACACACACGCGCGCGCGCGCGCGCACGCACGCACGCACGCACGCACGCACGCACGCACGCACGCACGCACGCACACGCACGCACGCACGCTCACACACACACACACACACGCACGCATGCACGCACACACACACACACACACACACACACACACACACACACACACACACACACACACACACACACACCTTTCGCTCCTTTACGTATGACTATGTACACATGACTTCATTACTGTGTTCTCATCTCTGTCTCCCTGTTCAGCAAAGGGTCTCCTATAAAGTTCCATCCTTTTGCCGCAACTCCGTGGACCCCTCCAGTCCTCAAAATGTGGGTGATCCGTTTCACTGACATAAATCACCGCATGAGGTCCGCGTTTCGCCTTATGCGCGTCTTTCCCTGATCCCCTCCGTCCGCACCGCATCCTTTTGGTCAAACCCTTGGCCTGTCAACTCCCTCTTGTTCATAACCAACTCTCACATCAGCTTAGATTCTCTGTCTCTCTGCTCGAGTTCAAATCGAACCTGAACACTTTTCTTTTCCCATCGGATTGATAAACAACTGTGCGCCGGTGTTGTTTGGAAGTGTGTTATGTGCTTGGATGCGGGTGTTTATTAATCTATAGATCAGAGGGGTTTTGTTGTTACTGTTGTTGTTGTTGTTGTTGTTGTGTGTTGCTGTTGTTTTTAAGAGACGAGGGATGGGTGGGACAGAGGGGTTGAGAGAGCGGAGCTGGGAGCCGGAGGTGGTACGTGTGTTCTCGTTGCGAACGTTTAATGGCGATATGGTTCATATGCACTGCTAGTTGTTCTTGTTAAGTTGTTTTGTGGTTTGATATTTGCACATGCTGAATGTTAAGGGCTTAGTCGATTATCTGATAAGGCGTATGAACATTCTTAATAGTAGAAACCATATGTGAGCTTTCTACAATTGTGAGCAGTCATTGTGTGCGGTGCTGTGTGCTTCCAGAACAACCGGGAGATCGGCAACATGGAGAAAGACATGGCAGCATTGCTGGAGTCTGCAGGGCTCTTTGAAGTCAACGTGCCAGACTTCAAGCAACTCAAACAGTGCCGCAAGGAGATCAAACTTCTGAAGCAGCTCTGGGATTACATCAACATCGTCAGGTCAGTGGGCAAGGCTCATAAGGCCTTGTTGTAGGTCAGTGCAAGGCTCACAAGGCCTTGTTGTAGGTCAGTGCAAGGCTCACAAGGCCTTGTTGTAGGTCAGTGCAAGGCTCACAAGGCCTTGTCAGGTCAGTGCAAGGCTCACAAGGCCTTGTCAGGTCAGTGCAAGGCTCACAAGGCCTTGTCAGGTCAGTGCAAGGCTCACAAGGTCTTCTTGTCAGGTCAGTGCAAGGCTCACAAGGCCTTGTCATGTCAGTGCAAGGCTCACAAGGCCGTTGTCAGGTCAGTGCAGGCTCACAAGGCCTTGTCAGCTCAGTGCAAGGCTCACAAGGCCTTGTCAGGTCAGTGCAAGGCTCACAAGGCCTTGTCAGGTCAGTGCAAGGCTCACAAGGGCTTGTCAGGTCAGTGCAAGGCTCACAAGGCCGTGTCAGGTCAGTGCAAGGCTCACAAGGCCTTGTCAGCTCAGTGCAGGTCACAAAGTCAGTGCAAGGCTCACAAGGCCTGTCAGGTCAGTGCAAGGCTCACAAGGCCTTGTCAGCTCAGTGCAAGCTCACAAGGCCTTGTCAGCTCAGTGCAAGGCTCACAAGGCCTTCTGGTTAGTCTGCTTAGTGGTCTTTTGTTGGGCCATCTTGTTATTCAGTTCCTACATTTCATACCGCCTAAAAACCTCTCCACCACCTCTGAAAGGAGTAGGTTTAGTGTGTTTAACATACGAATGGTGTGTCTGACATACGAATTGTGTGCTTGACATACGAATTGTGTGTGCGACATACGCATCATGTGTTTAAACATACGAATGGTGTGTCTGACATACGAACTGAACTGAACTGAACTTAGAACACATCTGAATTTGCTTTAGTTATGTGTAAGTGTCTTGTGTCTGCAACTCGCTTGCCCCTGATTAAGATTTTTTGGATCCAGATTTTGGAGGTGGATAAAGGAGCTTGCCAACCAGGAGCAGGTCCACTGTGTTTAGTTCTCTTTTAGCCACCTTTGTACATATGTAACTGACCAACAACTGAGTAGAACAGGAAAACGATGGAACGTAATCGATAGCCCCGCTTTGCTAGACTTGAAAAAGGTAACGAAACTGGTGTAAGGAGAGAAAGACGTAGAGGTTTGATTTTTTTATTTGTTCTGACTGTAGACATCAAGTGTCCTTATGAGCCAGATGCTTCATGTGTGTATGTGTGTGTGCGTGCGTGCGTGCGTGCGTGCGTGCGTGCGTGCGTGCGTGCGTGTGTGCGTGGTGTGTGTGTGTGTGTGTGTGTGTGTGTGTGTGTGTGTGTGTGTGTGTGTGTGTGTGTGTGCAACCTCAGAATCTTGCTTCTACCTTTAATAGTAATACAATGATAATGGGACATGTGCGTAGGCTTCCCGACACCAGAGAGCGTTTCAGAATTGAGTTGAAAACACACTCGCACATCCGCAATCCAAAACAACGACTCCGCTATTCACAGATCATTCATCAGCATGATTTAAACGCTCACAGGTCATCCATCAACGACTGGGAAGACGACGCACTGGAAGGAGATCAACGTGGAGCAGATGGACATGGACTGCAAGAAGTTCGCTAAGGACATTCGCAGCTTGGACAAGGAGATGCGGGCCTGGGACGCCTACCTGGGCGTGAGAGCACCGTGAAGAACATGCTGACTTCTCTGAGGGCCGTCAGCGAGCTGCAGAATCCAGCCATCCGTGACCGCCACTGGCAGCAGTTGATGGCGGCCACACAGGGTGAGTATACCACAGACCGGGGAGGGGGGGGGGGAGCTGATCGACAAGAGCTGGGGAGGAGCTCTGGGCTGAGTCAGGTTCTGAACTAAAAAGGGGTTCAATGAACCAGCCTCAGTTAAACGACCAATGAATCAGTCAACTTGTCACTCAATGAACTGAGGTGTTGATCAACTGATAAATCAACACGCAATGTATTTTATACAATGTCCACATACCCAGTCGACTTCAGTTACAACAGTTCTTCTCCATCCTCAGACCGATCATCACACAGCACACAGACACACACAGACACACACACACACACACACACACACACACACACACACACACACACACACACACACACACACACATGCGCGCACGCGCATACAGAGAGACAGACAGACAGACAGACAGACAGAAGCAGACGCACAATCCCTACAACCCCTAATCACACAATCACCGCAGCTCACCCACATTAGCACGTATCCACGGACCTCTCCATCCTAACTCTTCCAGCGTCCTGACTGTCACGCAGGTGAAATTTCGTGATGGACGAGAACACGACGCTGGCGGACTTGCTGTCCCTCAACCTCCACGAGTTCGAGGATGAGGTGCGAGGCATCGTGGACAAAGCGGTGAAGGAGATGAGCATGGAGAAGGTCCTGAAGGAACTGGATTCCACGTGGTCCTCCATGGAGTTCGAACACGACAAGCATCCCCGCACCGGCATCACCATGCTGAAGACCTCGGAGGAGCTCATCGAGACCCTTGAGGACAACCAGGTAAAGCCGGGGAAGATGCGGGAGGGATGATACAGGGAGCTTATGCTACAGCTAAGGCAATTGCTTTTGGTCTCCTTTTTTGTGTAGAATTGCGTTCGTGAGAGGTTTATTTTTGTTGCGCCGGTTTGTAAATTTCTGTGATGTCTGTGCCATCTATCCATCTATATCTGTCTCTGTCTGTCTGTCTGTGTATGTATGTGTGTATGTATATATGCATATATGTATCTGTCTGTCTATCTATCTATCTATCTACTATCTATCTATCTATCTATCTATCTATCTATCTATCTATCTATCTATCTATCTATCTATCTATCTATCTATCTATCTATCTATCTATGTCTGTCTGTCTGTCTGTCTGTCTGTCTCTATCTATCTATCTATCTATCACAGTGCAAAATCGTTGTTGTAATTGACCATAATCTCCGTAACCAAGCAGAACAACACGTGTCCACTCTTTGTCAACAGGTGCAGCTACAGAACATGATGACGTCCAAGTACATCGCCCACTTCCTGACGGAGGTGTCGGCCTGGCAAAAGAAGCTGTCCACAGCTGACCAGGTCATCTCCATATACATGGAGGTGCAGAGGACCTGGTCCCACTTGGAGTCCATCTTCATCGGCTCTGAGGATATCCGCAACCAGCTGCCCGAGGACTCTAAACGATTCGATGGCATTGACACTGATTTCAAGGTTAGTTTTTTTCTGTCAGACTGTGAGATACTTCTTTTCTTTTTTTTTTTTTTTTTAATTCGTTTGACATACTAACAGACAGACTGGCTGGCTGATTTGTCATTTAGCTCTATCCTAAGACACCAAACTAGGAGAATGGGAATAAACAAAGTCACTTCGAACAGGGAACATGCAGATTACTAGGTGTCCGACATACTGATTGACTGATTGGTTAACCGATTGATTCATACTGACTAAGAGAGAGGGCTCCCACGGAATGTGAACAGTCGGGGCGGAAAGACTTGCCTGAGGATGGTTTCTTCTTTGAAGACCTTCTGCTGTCAAAGCTGTCCTTAGAGTTTCTTCCTGACAAACATTCAACAAAATCCAGCCCCAACCCATCAACACTCATCCACCCTCCACACCAGCTAACCATCCTGCAACCGACTAGCTAACCAACCCAACCGTCAGATATATACTGATCAAGCAACAACCAACCGACAACCCAGCCAGCCACAAGCCTGCTCCAACACACAACACACCAACAACCACCCACCCGACGATTCAATCCACCAACGAAACCACCAAACACTCTGACCATTCATCCACCGGCCACACGCCACAGTTAGGATTTTGCACTAAAACGCTTTATAATCCATGTAAGGGTTTTGTGGCCTACCACAAATTTGAGCCAGGATTTAATGTTGAACTGATAATTGATCAAAAGAACATCTCCCTGCAATCCCCCCCCCCCCCCCCCTCGTTATGGGGGATTTTCTCTAATGAAATCACAGTCTTCAAATACATGACCTTCCCCACAGTAACGCACATTTCACTCACCCGTGACCCCTATCTTTGCGCCAGTTCGAAACGCCCAAACAGTCACATTCCTTCGATTTTGATCTAACCTTGTAACCACCTAGCTTGCACCGTGAAAGAAAATGAGGAGTTTCAACTTTCAGACACAATAACAGTTCTCAAAACAATCTAATTGCGCGAGTCAGTAAATATTCGACTTCTTTAAGCAAGGCCTTGGCACATTAAATTTTGGTGTGCAGCCACCTGAATAACCCCCCTAAGTCTCAAGAGCCCGTGTCATTTTGCCCGTGCAGGAGCTCGTGGGCCAGGTGGAGAAGACGAAGAACGTGGTGGACGCCACCAACCAGGCCAACCTGTTCGAGCGGCTGGAGGCCATCCAGGACCAGCTGGCCCTCTGTGAGAAGAAGGCCCTGGCCGAGTACCTGGAGACCAAACGGCTGGCGTTCCCCAGGTTCTACTTCGTGTCTTCCTCCGATCTCCTGGACATCTTGTCCAACGGCAACAACCCCGTCGCGGTAAGGACTGGTTGTGTATGTGTGTATGGATAGCATGATTGTGTGTGTGTGTGTGTGTGTGTGTGTGTGTGTGTGTGTGTGTGTGTGTGTGTGTGTGTGTGCGCGCGCGCGTGCGTGCGTGCGTGCGTGCGTGCGTGCGTGCGTGCGTGCGTGCGTGCGTGCGTGCGTGTGTGTGTGTGTGTGTGTGTGTGTGTGTGTGTGTGTGTGTGTGCATGCTTGGAGAGGGGGACCAAATATCTCACCTTTCCCAGGTGCTATTTCATGTCTTCCCAGGTGATGGTTGTGTAGGTAAGGGGAAAGGGAAGGGTTAAGGATTGAGCTGAATCATTTTTTTTACATTGGCAAATGATGTTTATGTGTGATGGTAGATGGAGGTAGTCTTTTGTAGACAAATGATAGGTGATCCAACAACTGTCCATAAAAGCTTTCTGAGTTTCTCAATTCTTGATTACTTTGCAGAATATTCTGAGATTATCACATGAAATATTGTTTTGCAAGTGACTCATCATCTGAGAGTTGTCATATGAAATACTGCCTTGCAGGTGGCTTGTCATCTGACCATTGTCACATGAAATATTGCCTTGCAGGTGGCTTGTCATCTGACCATTGTCACATGAAATATTGCCTGCAGCAGGTGGCTTGTCATCTGACCATTGTCACATGAAATATTGCCCCTGCAGGTGGCTTGTCATCTGACCATTGTCACATGAAATATTGCCCCTGCAGGAGGCTTGACATCTGACCATTGTCACATGAAATATTGCCTTGCAGGTGGCTTGTCATCTGACCATTGTCACATGAAATATTTCCCTGCAGGAGGCTTGACATCTGACCATTGTCACATGAAATATTGCCTTGCAGGTGGCTTGTCATCTGACCATTGTCACATGAAATATTTCCCTGCAGGAGGCTTGACATCTGACCATTGTCACATGAAATATTGCCTGCAGGTGGCTTGTCATCTGACCATTGTCACATGAAATATTTCCCTGCAGGAGGCTTGACATCTGACCATTGTCACATGAAATATGCCTTGCAGGTGGCTTGTCATCTGACCATTGTCACATGAAATATTTCCCTGCAGGAGGCTTGACATCTGACCATTGTCACATGAAATATTGCCTTGCAGGTGGCTTGTCATCTGACCATTGTCACCATGAAAAATATTTCCCTGCAGGAGGCTTGACATCTGATTGTCACATGAAATATTGCCTTGCAGGTGGCTTGTCATCTGACCATTGTCACATGAAATTTCCCTGCAGGAGGCTTGTCATCTGACCATTGTCACATGAAATATTGCCTTGCAGGTGGCTTGTCATCTGACCATTGTCACATGAAATTTCCCTGCAGGAGGCTTGACATCTGACCATTGTCACATGAAATATTGCCTTGCAGGTGGCTTGTCATCTGACCATTGTCACATGAAATATTTCCCTGCAGGAGGCTTGACATCTGACCATTGTCACATGAAATATTGCCTTGCAGGTGGCTGTCATCTGACCATTGTCACATGAAATATTTCCCTGCAGGAGGCTTGACATCTGACCATTGTCACATGAAATATGCCTTGCAGGTGGCTTGTCATCTGACCATTGTCACATGAAATATTTCCCTGCAGGAGGCTTGACATCTGACCATTGTCACATGAAATATTTCCCTGCAGGAGGCTTGTCATCTGACCATTGTCACTTGAAATATTGCCTTGCAGGTGGCTTGTCATCTGACCATTGTCACATGAAATATTGCCTTGCAGGTGGCTTGTCCATCTGACCATTGTCACATGAAATATTGCCTTGCAGGTGGCTTGTCATCTGACCATTGTCACATGAAATATTGCCTTGCAGGTGGCTTGTCATATGACCATTGTCACATGAATATTGTGTTGCAGGAGGCTCGTCATTTTGACCATTGTTACATGAAATATTTGCTTTGCAGGTCGCTTGTCATCAGACCATTATCACACAAAATATTGTGTTGCAGGTGGCTCGTCATCTGACCAAACTGTTCGACAGCATGGCTGAGCTGAAATTTGAGAAGGACTCTTCCGGCAAAGAAATGAAAGTGGCCACTGGTATGTTCAGCAAGGATGGAGAGTATGTGGACATGGACAGCTCCTGTGACCTTAGTGGACAGGTCAGTGGTTTGCCGTGTGCAGGGAAGAAAGTAGCTAGAGTGGGGGTATATGTGTAAGGGTGAGTGGGTGGTTAGGTTAGTGTGATAGTGTATGACTCAGACTTGAATTGTCACGAGAATCTTGAAGGGTCTACAAACACAACATGGTAATAATGTTATGAAAAATCATAATCAATGGACAGAACCATAACTTGTCTTGGTCGGTAGAGGGAGCCGTTTTTGTCTTTTCATATTCATGGAATCAAAAAAAAATTTGGCACCCATGCGCGCATGTGTGTGTACATGGTTGCGTTCGTGTATGCGCGCGCGCGCGCGCGAGCGCGCGCGCGTGCGTGCGTGCGTGCGTGCGTGTGTGTGCGTGTGTGCGTGCGTGCGTGCGTGCGTGTGTGTGTGTGTGTTGCTTGCGAGTTGGAATGTTGCGAGTCAGTGTCCTAAGCGTGTAGAGACATACGTATGTGCGTATGTGTGTGTTGTTTGAGAGTTGGGATGTTGCATGTCAGTGTCCTGAGAGAAGCTAAGCCAGTTAGAATTTTAGGCTCGGGTTGTCTGCTTGCCAGACTTGCTGGGAGTGATTTGTGTTAACATGGGAACAGCCTTTTTTCATACACTTCATGGATTTGTTTCTGCTCATTTTCCTAACAAGCTGTGCGCGTATCTGCATTTCTTAGGTCTGACTGACGCCAAAGTATGAAAGGAAGCCTAGACTACAGCACTGTCATGTAATCACAGACCAAAATAGAGTTCCACAGCACTGTCATTTACCACACAATGTCCATGATATAATGCAGTGTCCAAACATGATGGCATATGAGATAGCTATGTCTAGAACTGCGAATAGGCCTATCAGCTTGTACAGAGAATAAAATCCGAGTTCTTATTCTGTTTGTGAACTAGAAAAAAAAAACATACTCTAATTCCTGAATACAGACCTTGCAACTAAAGACGTGTAAGACTGCAAAACGCAATACTATATACTTATTCATTAACCATGTTCTGTTCTTGGGTTGAGGTGTGCACTGAACCCACACCTAGATCAAACTATTTCATATTTACCAGGCACAGCCATGTATCTGAAACTCAGACTGCAAAATGCAATATCATATTCATTTTCCGTTTTTTTTTTTTGTGTGCTGAGGTATGGACTAAAGCCACACTTAGAGATCAAATTTATTTGATATTTACCAGGCAGAACCGTGCACCTGAAACCAAGACAGCAAAATGCAATGATACATTCATTAATCAGTTTCTTCTCTTCGTGCTGAGGAGTGGACTGAAGCCACACACAAGATCAAACTTATTTCATATTTTACCAGACACAACCATGTACCTGACGCCGGGTGATTCTGTTTGTGTTGGTCAGGTGGAGGTGTGGCTCAACCGCCTGTTGGAGCGGCAGTGTGCCACTGTGCGCCATGAGATGACGGAAGCTGTGCAGGGCTATGAGGAGAAACCACGTGACCAGTGGCTCTTTGACTACCCGGCCCAGGTGGCGCTGTGTGGAACTCAGATCTGGTGGACCACTGAGGTCAACATCGCCTTCGGCAGACTGGAGGAGGGCTACGAGAACGCCCTCAAGGACTACAACAAGAAACAGGTCATCAGTCACGTCAATGTTCTTGGAGATCTTTTCCAGTGGAAAAGAGAATGTCTCTAGTTGGTACACACAGAAATTCGAATATAAACAGTCACTTCAATGTTTCAAAATCTCCTGTGAATAAAAGAGCACGTTTCTAGTTGGGTAACACACAGAGATTCGAATTCATGCCCATTTTTATCACTACCACCATATACAAATATGTAAAGAATAATTCTTTTTAAATGCTTGTTAAATGCAGATTTTCATCTCAAATATCATGGCACATGAATAAAGAGACAAACACTTTCTATCACCACATTTCTGTTTTCCTAAAAGACGCCAAAGTTACGGGAGAATAGACACGCGTACCATTTACTTAAACATGAAAGAAATAATATAACAACTCTTGGTGCATATTTCTCAAACACATCTCTATAGTTTTAAAACGTGTAGGTGACCTTCATTCCTACACACAATTCATATTTGTATTGAATGATTACAGTATTTAAAGCTTCAATAATAGGGTTTTCAAACCGTCCAAGAAAACGGCAATTGCGGTGTTCGGTCAGTTTGTTGTGTACAAACGGTAGGAGAATTTCTCTCAAGGCTGAAACTAGAAAGGAACCGGTCTGGTCGCTGATTAAATGAATTATAATCCAGAAAATGAATCAAGAGTGAAACTCTGAAAATATTGTTGTCAACCACGACAAACAGGAAGTAGGACTGACTGAATTCTGTGTTTTTGCAGTTATCAAGATACATAGGAGTAACTTAAAAACATACATATACACGCGAAGAACACGCGTTAGAGAGAGAGAGAGAGAGAGAGAGAGAGAGAGAGAGAGAGAGAGAGAGAGAGAGAGAGAGAGAGAGAGAGAGAGAGAGAGAGAAGCGACAGACAGACAGAGGGAGGGAAGGAGAGAGAGAAAGAGAGACAGACAAAGAGAGAGAGACAGACAGACAGAGAGAGAGAGAGGGGGAGAGAGAGAGAGAGATGGACAGACAGACTGAGAGAGAGAGAGAGACAGACCGACAAACAGTCAGACAGACAGACAGACAGAGAGAGGGAGGGAGACGGAGACCGAGTGACCGACCGACGGACGAACGGACTGTAAAACAAGCTTAAAGACAGAAAGAAAACTTAGCAATCACCTAATACGCAACGCTTCATCCTCTTCCGCTGATGGCTTTTGCAGATCCAGCAGCTGAACAACCTCATCACCATGCTGCTGGGCGACCTGACCTCCGGCGACCGCCAGAAGATCATGACCATCTGTACCATCGACGTGCACGCGCGTGACGTGGTGGCCAAGATGATCACTCAGAAGGTGGACAATTCCCAGCCTTCCTGTGGCTGTCGCAGCTCCGCCACCGCTGGGACGATGCCGAGAGGGACTGCTTCGCCAACATCTGCGACGCTCAGTTCCGCTACTCCCATGAGTACCTGGGCAACACGGCGCGTCTGGTGATCACACCGCTGACGGACAGGTCAGGAGAGAGAGAGAGAGAGAGAGAGGGGGGGGGGAGTGTGTGTGTGTGTGTGTGTGTGTGTGTGTGTGTGTGTGTGTGTGTGTGTGTGTGTGTGTGTGTGTGTGAGAGAGAGAGAGAGAGAGAGAGAGAGAGAGAGAGTGTGTGTGTGTGTGTGTGTGTGTGTGTGTGTGTGTGTGTGTGTGTGTGTGTGTGTGACAGAGAGAGAGAGAGAGAGAGAGAGAGAGAGAGAGAGAGAGTGTGTGTGTGTGTGTGTGTGTGTGTGTGTGTGTGTGTGTGTGTGTGTGTGTGTGTGTGTGTGTGT
>JADBJO010001042.1:412500-417500 GCA_016801955.1 Conus betulinus | reverse complement strand
CTCTGCGGGAATCAAGTGCTCGTTCCATCTTCACTGGAACCGTTGGTGCCGTCAGCACATCCTATGGCTACTGTTGGGTCATTGGTGTTACATGCTGACTGGCTGACCGACTGTCTGATCGATGACCTTTGATGACAGGTGAAACTGCTCACCTGAGCGAGGGAGAAAATGGCTGAGTGAAGGATTTCATGCTTAACATGGAGTTAAAATGTTCGAGCGAACGGCTGACTAATTTATTGATCTTAATTCATTAAATGCGTGAGAGAGAGAGAGAGAGAGAGAGAGAGAGAGAGAGAGAGAGAGACAGAGACAGACAGACAGACAGACAGACAGACAGACAGACAGACAGACAGACAGACAGACAGACTAGACAGACAGACAGACAGACTAGACAGACAGACAGACAGACAGACAGACTAAACAGACTAGACAGACAGACAGACAGACAGACAGACAGACAGACAGACAGACAGACAGACTAGACAGACTAGACAGACTAGACAGACATACAGAGATATGGCTCAACGATCGATCAAAACAGTCCGCCCACTAACCGACCCGTCCACCTCACTGTCCACGGCCAGGTGCTGATGAGAGCGCTGAGAGACTTCAACATCCCCAAGATCATCGCCGACGACATGCCGGTGTTCATGGGCCTGATCGGAGACCTCTTCCCAGCCCCTGGACGTGCCCAGGAAGCGGGACATGGACTTCGAGAAGATGATCCGCCAGGCCACGCTAGACCAGAAGCTTCAGCCTGAAGACAACTTCATCCTCAAGGTCAGGCAGGACGGGACTCTCTGGGAGGTCTGCACTTGGGTCTGTTGAATTCCCATTCCCCCCCCCTCCAACTGTTTGGGGTCTCTGTCTCTTTGTCGCTCTGCCTGTCTCTCTGTCTGTCTCTCTGTCTGTCTGTGTCTCTTTGTGTCTCTTTCTCTCTCTATCCGTATCCGTCTGTCTCAGTCTGTCTGTCTGTCTAATCCCTTTCTTTCTATCTATCTCTATCTCTGTTCCTATCTCTCTCTGTCTATCTCTCTGTCTCTGTCTGTCTATTTGTCTGTCTGTCTCTCTCTCAGTCGTTCTCTCTCTCAGTCGCTCTCTCTCCTTCTCAGTCGCTCTCTCTCTCTCTCTCTCTCTCTCTCTCTCTCTCTCTCTCTCTCTCTCTCTCCATTCTTTTTTTCATGCTTACACAAAGACGCACACAGGTACACATTAACAAGTACGTAGATACACTCGCGAATAGAGCAAGACAAAAACACACACTCACACATGCATATGCGCCCGATGGAAATCCAACAGACCCCAAGTGCAGAATTTTCATGGAAACTCCCCCTCCCCCCCCCCCCACCTACCTCAAACACACACACACACACACACACACACACACACACACACACACACACACACACACACACACACACACACACACACTCACACACACACACACACACATACACGCGCGCGCGCGCGCGCGAGCCAGTACACTCATGCGTGATTGACACTATACAATATACTACTACAAAATAATGTAGTGGGTGCGGGGAGAGTAAGGAAGTCTTGGATGGGAGTAGAGAGTGAAGAAGAAGGGAAAACACAGAGAGAGGTAGTCCTTAGAAATGGAGGGGGGTGGGGGGGGGGATGGAGAGGGATGAAGGTGGAAGGGGAGGAGGGAGGAGAGAGAGAAATATTTCGATGGTTAGGACGCAAGTTTCAGTTTTATCAACGAGGCGTCACTGCGTGCGGACTAGTCCAAAAAGTCCATATACGCTACACCACATCCGCAAAGTTTTTGAGACCACACCACCGCATGATTTTTTAAGCTGATGGATAAATGAATTAACACCTAAGATAAGAGAATTGAAGAAGAGGGGGTCTCGTGGCTACGACTTAGCAGACGTCTGACCTACGCATTAGCCCAATGCGCTGGAGCGAAAATCAGACTAGATCCGTAAGGAAAGAGTATTCTGAGCCACATGCCCGCCCCACCCACACCTCACCCTATTCTGATGCCCGCCCCACCCACAAAGTCATCCTATTCTGATGCCCGCCCCACCCACATCTCACCCCATTTTGATGCCCGCCCCACCCACACCTCACCCTATTCTGATGCCCGCCCCACCCACATCTCACCCCCTATTTTGATGCCCGCCCCACCCACACTCACTCACTCCATTTTGATGCCCGCCCCACCCACACCTCATCCTATTCTGATGCCCGCCCCACCCACATCTCACCCCATTTTGATGCCCGCCCCACCCACATCTCACTCCATTTTGATGCCCGCCCCACCCACACCTCACCCTATTCTGATGCCCGCCCCACCCACACCTCACCCCATTCTGATGCCCGCCCCACCCACATCTCACCCCGTTCTGGCCCACCCTCTAACCCCAGACCACCAGCACTATCTACCAAAGACAAGCACCCCATATGGTGTACAGGGTCCGAACTGTGTGGCTCCCATCGCCGGAATAGCTCAGTGGTAGAGCGCCAGACTTGTGATCTTGGTGATGCTGGGGTTGCGGGTTTGAATCTCAGCCACGCGGTTTCGTCGATGTAGCGGAGCGGAGGGGGGGGGGGGGGGGGGGGGGGGGGGGGGGGGGGGGGGATTTTTCTCTCGGAGTTAACATTGGTTCTGACTCCATTTCCCGTACAGTCCTTCGAATGAGACTATAAACCGAGGTTCCGTGTGTGAACGCACGCACAACACCTTGGAAACACGTGAAATCCCATCACCAACTTTTCGGTAGAGAAGGCCAGTTTGGCCGTTGGTATGGATGACACGACACACATAACATGCACCCTGCGTGAGAAATTGAAGGAATGAAGGAAGTAAGGAAACTGGGCGAACAATATTGACTGGATGACATCGGACACGACTGAATGAAGCGCCGGCTGGCAGCTCTTCAGTCGGCACTACCCAGGTAGGCAGCCCGTCGCGGACATGTGAGTGTGGAATGTCAGCGCCTTGAACCTTTGGCAAGGCGCTTTATGAATGCTTTGTTAATCCTATATATTATTATTTTTTATGCTACTATCACTTAGTATTATTATTGGTGTTATAATTATTAATATATTATTATTGCTACTTCATTATATTATGTTATATCTTATCATTATTGTTATTCTTTATGCTATTCTTCAAATTCTTCTTCGTCTTCTTATTATTGTTATCATTATCATCATTATCCTTGTTGTTGCTATTATTATTATTATTATTACTATTGTTGTTGTTGTGTTATCATCATCTTATTGCTATCGTTACAGGTGGTACAGCTGCAGGAGCTGTTCGAGGTGCGTCACTCGGTGTTCCTGCTGGGCAAACGCCGGCACGGGCAAGTCCAAGGTGTGGAACAGTCTGCAGAGGACCTACAGGAACCAGGGCAAGAAGCCCACCGCTGTGGACCTGGACCCCAAGGCCGTCACCAACGACGAGCTCTTCGGCGTCATCAACCCGGCCACCCGAGAGTGGAAGGACGGTGAGATCTCCGTGGGCTGGGTAGATGTTCCGGCTGTGTGTGTGTGTGTGTGTGTGTGTGTGTAGTGTGTGTGTGTGTGTGTGTGTGTGTGTGTGTGTGTGTGTGTGTGTGTGCAGTGTGCGTGCGTGTGTGTGTGTGTGTGTGTGTGTGTGTGTGTGTGTGTGTGTGTGTGTGTAATTCTCTCTCTCTAATAGTTCTGTTCACACGTAATTCTCTCTCTCTCTCTCTCTCTCTCTCTCTCTCTCTCTCTCTCTCTCTCTCTCTTCAACTATACGTTCAACTATACACACGCATGGTGTGGTGTGTGGAATGTGGGATGATGGAGTGGTAGGGACGGTGGATCTTCTTAAGAGTTGTCTGTTCAGTCTGTGTGTCCGGCCGTTCACCAGTGATACATATGTTTATGTGGTGGCAACCTTAACAAGATGACCCTCATGTTTTTTTTTATTTTAGCTGACCGAGCGCACAGCAGTACACAATGGACCCTCCACTCATTAGCTCTTGTGAACGTGCTCTCATTCTGTCCACGCCAGTCTAGCCATAGACAACAGCTCTTCCCATCTCCCCACCCACACACACACCGCCCCCCCCCCTCTCCTCTCCCCCCCCCCCCCCCCCCCCCCCCCCCCCCCCCCCCCCCCTCTCTCTCTCTCTCTCTCTCTCTCACACGTCTTCTCCATCTCCTCACACTCTGCCTACAGCAAGCCTTATCCCCCTTGGGCTCAGACAGTCTTAGGCACAATGCTAACGGACGGAACTTGGGACAGGTCTCTTCTCGGTGATCATGCGAGACCTGGCCAACATGAGCGGCGACGGGCCAAGTGGATCGTGCTGGACGGAGACATCGACCCCATGTGGATCGAGTCCCTCAACACGGTGATGGACGACAACAAGATCCTGACTCTGGCCAGCAACGAGAGGATCCCCCTGAACCCCTCCATGAGGCTGCTGTTCGAGATCAGCCACCTGCGTACAGCCACCCCCGCCACTGTCTCCCGGGCTGGCATTCTATTCGTCAACCCCCAGGACCTCGGCTGGAACCCGTGAGCATCTGATTTCTTCTATTTTGAGAAGTGGATTCGTTGAAACGTGATGGTGTGTGGTGTATGCTGTTGGTGACGGTCATGTATTGGTGTTTTTTGTTGTTGTTGTTGTTGTTGTTGTTGTTATCCGTTATACGAAAAAAATTCGATTGTGAATTACTAGAATTTTTAGACGGAACCTGTAACCTTTTGTTCGGGCGAAGTGTGGCTTTTTTTCTTATTTATCATTCTCCCATAATAGTGTGTACTGTGGTGTCATACTGTGGTGTCATACTATGACGTGACGTGACAGACGATCAGGTCACCAGGGATCTCCGCAGCCTTCTGTTCCACAGTCAGACGCAACAGGACAGAGACAGTTCCTGTGGAAATGAAGCTGTTGAGGTCGCAGTAGGGGAGGTTGGCTGTAGTCGTGGCGGATTTCTGAATGCAAGATGATTCAACTGTTTTGTCTCTATGTTCAAGATGAAATGTATTT
>JADBJO010001042.1:400000-410000 GCA_016801955.1 Conus betulinus | reverse complement strand
TTCTGTCCGTCTATGAAAAAAAAATGACATTCCAATGAGCCATACTGTATTCTATTTTACTCTATTTAAAAAAAAAAAAGTAGAATCTATGTTATTTCGTCCCAATTTCGTGCATCATTCCCTAACACCATAGTTACCACCAGCAGCGACAGTTTCTCTCAAAGTTTTTTGGCCATGCCTACTTCTAGTTTGTTCTTCTCTCCAGTCCAGTTTCTTTTCATCTAAGCCCATAGTCCTGGAAATAACACCCCTTCACCCCCACCCCCCACCCCCCTCCACCCCCACCCACCCCCTTCCTTTTTTTGCAGGCGGCCTTGGTACACACGGCAGAGACGACCCGCGTGCGTTACTTCCTGGACATGCTGATCGAGAAACGTCGGCCCGTCATGCTGGTGGGCAACGCCGGTGCGGGCAAAACGGTGCTGATGCAGGACAAGCTGTCGCAGCTGTCCGACGACTTCATGGTGGGCAACGTGCCCTTCAACTTCTACACCACCTCCGAGATGCTGCAGAGGATCCTGGAGAAACCCCTGGAGAAGAAGGCCGGCAGGAACTACGGGCCTCCCGGGAACCGCCGCCTCATCTACTTCGTGGACGACATGAACATGCCTGAGGTGGGTAGGGTGGGTGTGGTGTGGGGGGGGGTAGCTCTGGGATGGGGATCTGGTATGTCACACAGCAAGGGAGCTTGTAAGAAGCGTAGAGCCACTAATATGAAATGGAACTGCAAGATGCATATAGCTCCTATACGAACTCGAACTACAAGAAGCATAGAGCACTAACATGAAATGGAACTGCAAGATGCATAAGCTCCTATATGGAATCGAACTGCAAGAAGTATAGAGCACAACCTGAAATCGAACTGCAAGAAGTATATAGCACTAACGTGAAATGGAACTGCAAGTAGCGTAGATCTTAACATGAAATGGAACTGCAAGATGCACGGAACATCAACATGAAATGGAACTGCAAGATTCATAGATCACTAACATGAAATAGAACTACAAGATACATAGATCACTGACATGAAATAGAACTGCAAGATGCATAGATTACAACATGAAAAGGAACTGCAAGATGCATAGATCATTAACATGAAATAGCACTGCAAGATGCATAGATCACAAACATGAAAAGGAACTGCAAGGAGCATAGAACACCAACATGAAATGGAACTGCAAGGAGCATGGAACACCAACATGAAATGGAACTGCAAGGAGCATGGAACACCAACATGAAATGGAACTGCAAGGAGCATGGAACACCAACATGAAATGGAAGTGACACACATTCTGACAAATTCCGCACACATGTGTACTGTGCTCATTCATCCAACAAACCGCGCAGTTCATTCTTTCGACGGGAGAGAGAGAGCGAGAGCGAGAGCGAGATTAAACCTATGAAAACCACCGCTCATGATCAAACACTTACAATTCATGCCTTTGAATCCGGTTTTTTTTTTTTTTTTTTTTTTTAAACACGTACGCTCACATAATCTTTTCGAGAGCGAAAATGAACAAGCAGCTCAAGCGGTGTCGCTTTGAGTCGTTCGTGACTGCTTTGCGTGCGCATTTGCCTTCTCAGTTTCCACACCTCGATAATGATAATTTGGGAGTAAATGTATATTTAAAAAAAAAAAAAAAAAAAATGGCGAGAGAATATAGAAGTCAAGGTGAGCCATGGTGTGTGTGTGCCGCTGCAGGTGGACAAGTACTACACGGTGCAGCCCCACACTCTGATTCGCCAGCACATCGACCACGGCCATTGGTACGACCGTCACAAGCTGACCCTCAAGGACATCCACAACACGCAGTACGTCTCCTGCATGAATCCTACCGCCGGGTCCTTCACCATCGACTCTCGGCTGCAGGTGGGTGGAACGATGACGTTATCACTCGGTGATCTCGTGAAATTGTGTTTGAAATGTAGGCGGTGTGTGTGTGTGTGTGTGTGTGTGTGTGTGTGTGTGCGTGCGTACGTGCATGCGCGCGCGCGCGTGTGTGTGTGTGTGTGTGTGTGTGTGTAAATATTTGTGATGCTTAAATATTTTGATTTTTTTTTTTTTTTTTAAATCAAATACAAGCACATGTAATGAAAAAAGGGGAGAGAGAGGGTGGGAAGGGGATGAAGACAGAAGGGTGGGGGGTTGAGGTGGGGTGGGGGGAGGGGGGAGGGGAGTCACATGGGAAGGCTTAAGTCAGGATTAGTGTAATCCTGAGGAAAAAGAATATAACAACATCAGGAGAATGACAACAACAACTACAACAGTGACAATAACAACACGACTATCAAATGAAATCTAAGCAGTATTAATTGCGGGTGTTAGGTGCCTTTCTTTAGTTTTTCTTTCTTTTTTTCTTTTTCCTTACTTTGTATTAAAGATCATTCTTACTACACTATCTGTATGTTATCTATAGATACCATCTCCAAAATCCTAAATATAGTTATCTTAGAATTGCTGTAGATTTAATCACATCAAAAGCAAAAAAAACCCAAAAAAACTTTAAAAATGAGCACAATGATTTCATGGTGCATGTGCATTTGTTCATAATGATAATCACTGCATTGTGCATTCTAAATATACCTACCTTAAAATTGTTGTAGATCTAACCATTAGAGAAAACAAAATCTACTTTAAAAAGAGGACAATGATCTGATAATATTCATAGTTTGATTCGACCGACAGAATGCTCCAACGATTTAACGCTTCTTTCTCATTAATCAGAATTAGTTGTTAAGAATATGAAATATGTGAACAGAAAAAAAGATCAGTTTCATGTTTCATGACTATTTCAATATAACACTTTATTTCAGTTGCATCAAACTGTATGTTTCATCGATATTATCAAATTCACAAGAAATCTCGTATTCTTATCCGTGTTCACATTTAATCTTTCACTACAAGTTAAGGCAAAACTAGCACCATCGTTCACATATAGATCTAAGCAAAACTGCCGTTGGTTAAAAGAAAAGGTGACTGGCGCAAGAAACTCCAATACTAAACAGTACTAAGTGATTCTCATTTCATCTTATTCCTTCTCTTCATTACTCACATGTAATCCTTCTCTACAAGTTAATGCAAATCTAGCACCGTGGTTCGGACAGGCTGCAGATCCAAGCAAAACTGCATTGCTTAAGAACAGAAAAAAAAGCGAATCGCGCAAGAAACTCTTAATATTAAACCGTACCATATGATTCTCACCTCAACTTATTCCTTCTCTTCCTTACTCAGTGTTCACATGTAATCTTTCGCTACAAGTTAAGGCAAAACTAGTGCAACGATTCAGATTCACATCGAAAAAACTGTGTTGCTTAAAGAGAAAAAAGCGTACCAAATGATTCTCATCTCAACTCATTCCTTTTCCTTACTCAGTGTTCACATTTCATCTTTCACTACAAAGTAAGGCTAAACTAGCGGGCTGGGTGATTTGTCGAATTATCGAAACGTCGGAATCGTGAAGTGTCGGACTATCGGACCCAAACCTAAACTAGCACCATGGTTCAAATAAGCTACAGATCTAAGCAAATCTACGTTGGTAAACACAGAAAGTGAATCGCGCAAGAAAGTCCAATACCAACTGATGTTCATCTCATCTTCTTCCTTCTCTTCCTTCCAGCGTCACTTCTGTGTCTTCGCCATCAGCTTCCCCAACGGCGAAGCCCTGAGCACCATCTACACCAACATCCTCAGCCAGTTCCTGTCGCAGACGGGCTTCGCCAGTCCGTGCAGAAGTTCGCCTCCACCTTGGTGACCGGGGCCCTGGCTCTGCACAACAAAGTGGCAAGCACCTTCCTGCCCACGGCCATCAAGTTCCACTACGTCTTCAACCTCAGGGACCTCTCCAACATCTTCCAGGTGATCGTGTTGCACCAATCATGTGGCGTTGACCTTGTATGGTTGTTTTTAGGATTGTGTTGAACTGCTGCTGATTTTGGGGAGCCCATATTTGTGTGGGCTTACCATTCCTACGTATGTCACTCCAGTGCTTAGTCTTTTAGGGCATCGTTTTTCTCCCAGGTCTGTCCTTGCTTCGTTCCTCCACTTCTGTTCGGCAAGTTCTTGAAGTATATTCCTACTCCTTCCTCCCCTGTTTTGTTTTTCCGTTATGGTTATCATCGTCGTCATCACAGTCGACATGATTCTCTTTCTCGATTTCCTCTTTCTTTTCTACTTCTTCTTCCCTTCCTCCCCTACCTACCCCCCCCCCCCCCCCCCCCCCCCCCCCCCCCCCCCCCCCCCCCCCCCCCCCCCCCCTCCATTCCCATTTCCATCTTTTGTTCCTTCTTCTCGTCTATGTCCTTCTCTACTTTTTCTTCCTTTTCTCCATCTCTTCTTCTTCCTTCCTAAACGTCCGCCCTCTTTCTTGCCCTCTCCTAATCCTTTTCCTGTATTTGCGTGTTCCATTTTTTTTATTGCTTTTTCTCTAGCTGCCCCTTTCACGGAGAAAAAAAAACACACATAAAAAAGTAAATGAATTTTTAAAAAAGTAAAAACAAAAAAAAAAAAACAAAAAACAAACAACAAACAAAAAACACTTCAGTGACGCAGTTGCTTCATATGTGTAGGGCATATTGTTCTCCGGCCTGGAGACGGCCAAGACTCCCGTGGATCTTATCCGT
Source organism: Conus betulinus (assembly GCA_016801955.1). Lineage (NCBI taxonomy): Eukaryota > Metazoa > Mollusca > Gastropoda > Neogastropoda > Conidae > Conus > Conus betulinus. The sequence goes on along the minus strand of JADBJO010001042.1, from coordinate 405,380 downwards.
CTGTGGCTGCATGAAGCGGAGCGTGTGTACCGGGACAAGATGGTGGACAACGAGGACATGGCTACCTTCGACAAAGTGGAGAAGGAAGTGGTCAAGAGAGTCTTCGAGGACGCCGACGAGAGCGTGGTGCTGCAACGGCCTCTCATCTATTGCCACTTCGCGCAAGGCGTGGGCGACTACAAGTACCTGCCCATCGCAGGTGAGATTTGGAGTGGGAAGTGCGGAGAGGAGAGGAAGAGGGAAAACGGAAACGGAAACGAAATTTTATTCAAGGAAGGTCATACTCTCATCCGAAGGGGGATGAATTAATGACTGCTCTACGATAATGAACAAAACAAAGCTGAGCGAAGTCAAAACAAATAACAAATACCAACATGCTGACGTGGTCTTTTTTCCTACAGATCAGCGCAGTGGTTACACAAATAAGTAGGGTGGTTATACAAGTAAGCCAGGTTTTTCAGACTCCGTTGTCAAATTTGCACATCGTTTGAAAGCTTTATATAGATGTAAGCTCAGGTTCTTTCTAATGTGTTCGCTCTGATTTGACATGAGCAGAGATGCATGGAACAGGCATGGGTGTGCATAAAACTTAGGAGGAATACATTCTTTTTCAGGTCATTGAGAGCAGGTCAACAACGTAAAATTTGCCATCCATTGTCCTTGGCGCTTTGAAACACTGGACATGTTAAACCGTTTACTGTATGTTTTTTTTTTTTTATATCGATTGCAATGTATTGTCATGACAGTGACCCCCTAGTCGAAACATCGTCAAAGGCCGCTTAATGTGTCTGTTGCTATCTAGCAGAAAAAATACCTTTTGACAATTTCTATAGGAGACAGAAGAGGGAGAAAGAGAGAGAGACGGTTAAGACCTTTCTTAATTGAACGCACATTGAGGTCACAAAACTAGACGGTCTCGTTGCGCAGTCTCAGTGATCCTTTCCGTGGCTGTCAATGGCGCCTTCTTCTAGCTGGCGTGGCGGGTTGGGCCGAGGTAGGTGTAACCCGGCAATCCCAGCTTCACGATGAGTAAAACGATCGTCCAGTCTGCAGCAGGAGCTCTCTGGATGTGTGGGGAGGGACGTCACCGGGAAGAAACTCTACTGTTAGGTCATTAATTTGTGGCAAGTTGACAAGCTCTCTCATGGTAGAAAATGAACTTGTGGTTTGTTACCTAATTTTGCACTCTCCCTTTGTTACGTAATCATATCATTCAGTAAAACCAAACTGTTCTCGTTCACGGTTCTTTTGAATCAGAGTAAGTGTCTGAAATTTTTTTTATTAAGGCACGGCTGATAAAATCTGTTTCACAGCCTAATCGAAACCGTTCCAAATCCAGTAGGCCTAACGATCTATCTTATGGAACGCTGGAGAGTAGGGTATGGGGATGCGTTCCCTCCTCGAAAAAGATCGTTCAGAATTCAGTTACAAAGCGACGTTCAGATCGTCGGACCACAACAAAGGGGGCGGACAAGACCGGGACATTCTAGTGTGGTAAGACAGGACTAGAGATCGCTCACAGTCCATAAACTAACAGCTCGTTTGATTAAAACCAGTCTTCAGAGAGAGAAGGAGAAAGTATAGGAAAGTGGCAGGGAAGGGAGTTGGGGTGACAGAGACAGAATTAGCGGAGTAGTAAGTAGATGTCCAGTCAAAGTGTTTTGTAAGATCTCGGTCATTTCCAATGCGTAATATGGATATACATATTGATAGAGATTACGCAGATAAATGAATCAATGAAAGAATTCTTCTTTTTTGGGATTTAGAAATGAATGAAATAGTAAAATGAACAAATGTACAAACAACACAAATCAACACAGCAAACTCACGCCGCTCGCTCGACGAGCAAATCAGCACCTCCCCCCCCACTGCCTTCTCCAGTCCCTGCATTAACCTTTGCAGGCTGGGACGAGATCAACAAGATCCTAGTGGAAGCCTTGGAGAACTACAACGAGCTGAATGCGGCCATGAACCTCGTGCTCTTCGAGGACGCCATGATGCACATTTGCCGTATCAACCGAATCCTGGAGTCGCCCAGAGGAGGCAACGCCCTGCTGATCGGGGTTGGAGGCAGCGGCAAGCAGTCCCTGTCCCGTCTGGCAGCTTCCATCAGCAGTCTGGAGGTCTTCCAGGTGAGAGTCGTGCGTCGTTCGGGGATAAAGAGATGAGAGAGTCCTGATATGTGGAGACAGCGGTTATGAGGATGAAGTACTGAATGAAAGAGCGCATGATGGACTAAATTCTAACTCAACGAATTATTGATGAACGAATGCACATAGAAGTAGTTATTCAAACGAATATTTTGATAAATGGTAGGATAACAGAATTCATAGCAAGCAATATGTATGTTTTGTCGATGATTTATATATATATATATATATATATATATATATATATATATATATATATATATATATATATATATATATATATATATATGTAGTTTTTTTCCTATGAGACCGTTAAAAAAGACCAGTCTTCAGTATTCAGCCTCCATTAACGAGCAGTAAAAGAAGCAGTGGTCAAAAGGGAGTGGAGCGTGGTCAGCCCCTGTCTATCAACTCAACTCCCCGAAGTTCCAGGCTCACACACAGACACTTGTATTGACCAGACCTCTTGTGCAACATACTCCGGTGTTTGTTTGTTTGTTCTATTTCCCATTTCACTTACTTTCCCTGTGAAGCTGGCAAATTAAAAGAATCAAATAAATAAAGGTCTCAAGAAAGATAGATAAAAAAAAAAAGAATAAGAGAAAGAAAGTCAATAGTCAATAATAAAATTTACAAGGATGATCAAATCACGAAGGCCTATCAGATGACATAACCAGGCAACATCAAAAAATTATCTCAAACCTGACACGTCTACAAACAAACGCACGAATAAACAAACAAACAAAACTAAGAGAAAGAAAGTCAACCAATAAAGATGCATAACAACAGCGATGATCAAATAACCAAGATCTCTCAAACGACACAACCTGGCAAAACCAAATGATCTTAAACCTAACACGTCAACGAACAAACACACGACCAAACAAACAAACAAAAACAAAAGAAAACAAAAAACATCTGCTCTCATCCAACCCAGCTCAATGCGGACCAGAAGCCAAAACCAGATTGTCTGAAACCTAACACGTCAACGAGCAAAAACACGAACAAACGAACAAACAAAAAAGAAAAACAAACAAAAACAAAAGAAAAAAAAATCCTGCTCTCACCCAACCTAGCTCAGTACGGACCACAAGCCCAAGGCAAGCCCCCACATGTCCCTGACCGTGTCTTTCCGCTGGGCGGCAGATCACCCTGAGGAAAGGCTACTCCATCGTGGATCTGAAGGCGGACCTGGGCGCTCTGTACAAGAAGTCCGGCATAAAGAGCGTCGGCACCGTCTTCCTGATGACCGACGCCCAGGTGGCCAACGAGCAGTTCCTGGTGCTGATCAACGACCTGCTGGCCTCCGGAGAGATCCCGGACCTCTTCCCCGACGACGAGGTGGAGGAGATCATCAACGGAGTCCGCAACGAGGTGAAGGGAGCGGGCATGGAGGACACGCGCGAGAAACTGCTGGCGATTCTTCATCGACAGAGTGAGGCGACTGCTGAAGGTGAGTGCGCGACGATGTCAGGTTTGTGGTGGTGGTGGTGGTGGTGGTGGTGGTGGTAGAGATGAGATGATGTGATAACGTTGAAGGCCATGACGACGATGATGAAGTAGATGATGATGATGATGATGATGATGATTATGAGGACGACGACGACGACGACGATGATGATGATGATGATGATTATGACGACGACGACGACTATGATGAGGATGATGATGATGATGATGGTGATGATGATGATGATGATCTTGCAGGTGATGGTGCAAGTCGTATTGATCATGGAGATGGATGTATGGTGATGGCAAAAATGGCCGTAGTCCGTATGTGTCTTTATGTTCTCCATCGGGATCGTGTCCATGTTCTGATGAAGATTTCAGTGAAACCACCACCAAGGTGGCTCAAGGAAGAAACATGAACAGATGAACACACACACACACACACACACACACACACACACACACACACACACACACACACACACACACACACACATTTTGTTTCTGTTATGATAACATTCCAATGCTGTGAATGTATGACAAAATATCTCACAGAATTCTTTCCTACGCACTCACGCACACACACATGCACGTACATGCACACACACCCTCCTCACACACACACACACACACACACACACACACACACACACACACACACGTACGCGTAACCAAGATCGCAGCACGCACGCACGCACGCACACACACACACACACACAACCACAAACACACGCACACAAGCACACACACACACAAACACACACACACACACACACACACACACACACACACACACACACACACACACACACACACACACACACACACACACACACACACACAACACAACCCAACACACACACACACACACACACACACACACACACACACACACACACACACACACACAGCCCCCGCAACTCACCTTTCCGTTAACTCCCACACTGAAGTCCTATCAAACAAGGATGTCATTCCCTGCACTGATACAAGGCGGTCTGATGCTTCATGTTCTCTACAGGTGGTGCTCTGTTTCTCCCCTGTGGGTTCCACGCTACGTGTCCGTAGCCGTAAATTCCCAGCTGTGACCAACTGCACCGCGCCATCAACTGGTTCCACGAGTGGCCCGCGGAGGCTTTGGTGTCTGTCAGCGCCCGCTTCCTGGAGGAGGTGGAACTCCTCAATGTGAGTAGCGCAAGGAGGAGGAGGAGGAGGAGGAAAAGAGGAGGGAGAGGAGGAGGAGGAGGAGGAGAAGCAAGAGGAGGAACAGAAGGAGTGATAGTACTTTCAGTGCTGCTGCTGGTGGTGGTTGTGGTGGTAGATGTAGAAGCAGAGGTAGCCGGAATGGTGTGGTGGTAGTGGTGGTGATTCTGGTGGTTGTGGTGGTAGATGCAGAAGCAGATGTAGCAGGAACGATGTGGTGGGAGTACGGGTGGTTGTGGTGGTGGTTGTGGTGGCAGATGCAAAAGCAAAAGTAGCAGGAAGGGTGTAGTGGTGGTGCTAGCGGGCGGTTGCGGTGACTGCATGTGTAACAACAACAGCATGTGCTGGAGTTGGCGGTTATCCGTTTTGCTCCTGATAGCGGTGGTGGTAGAAGCAGCAATGTACATGGAGGTAGGATGAATGGGGACTGGGTGGGGGTGATAAGTTGTAAGTATAGTAGGAGCTTTAGCGCCAATAAGGTGAAAGTGTAGTAGGAGCCTTACCGCATTAGCGAGAAACTGTAAACAAACGAAGTTGCGAACATCCTATGCCATCACAAGTTATTGAAGGGCGAAACCTTG
>JADBJO010001042.1:385000-390000 GCA_016801955.1 Conus betulinus | reverse complement strand
CCCTCAAGGAGCTGGAGGACAACCTCCTGGCGCGTCTGTCCGCCGCGGAGGGCAACTTCCTGGGCGACTACGAGCTGGTGGAGAACCTGGAGACCACTAAGAGAACAGCCGCAGAGATCGAGGTGAAGGCCAGGAGGCGAAGAACACCGAGCAGGAGATCAACTTGGCCAGGGAGAGCTACCGACCAGCCGCGGCCAGGGCCTCGCTGCTGTACTTCATCATGAACGACCTGCACAAGATCAACCCCATGTACCAGTTCTCTCTCAAGGTGACCCAGAACTCAGTGGCTAAAGTAATCACATTCCGTTGAAACCAAATACGTAGAGTCTGTCTTCGTGAAATCGATAGTCAGCCCCCTTGTTTATCTTGTGCTGTATATTTCAAGATCATTATGTTAAACACAGACCTATACCCACTGCTTAAATTTCTGGCACTGATTGCTAGCAGATACCAAGGAAAATCTGTCGGATATCGTGAAAGCAACATGCACAGATCGAAGTCTGCGCGTGGTAGCTCACGTAAACGGAAAGATAGACGAACAGATCTCTCTCTCTCTCTCTCTCTCTCTCTCTCTCTCTCTCTCTCTCTCTCTCTCTCTCTCTCTCTCTCTCTCTGTGTATGTGTGTGTGTGTGTGTGTGTGTGTGTGGTCTTCAAATAGAGATTTATTTTTCTTTTCAAAGTGATATAAAAAACTAATTATCATTGTGTGCGTGGACGGCAGAGAAGGAAGAGAGGGGATGCGTGTGTGGAGCTGGTTTTCTCTCAGAGTGTCCTACTGTCGGTCTGTTTGACGGTCTGTTTGCCTCTGTGTGGGACGCTGACTGATTGGTCAGTCAAGCAACGGACAAAGAAATCAACAAAGACACACTGAATCATATTCATCTTTTAGTCCACGCGTAGCATTCACGAAACAGTGAATAACAAACAACTATGGTCACTCTTGTTCCCGTGGTGAAATAATCACTGGCCAGTCATTCCCAACGAACGTCTGCATGATGAAATAAACACAAGCGCATCATTCCCGTTCGTTTGGAATGATGGGCGTGTGTTCATTTCATGACGGGGAACGAGAGATGCAGCGTTCGTTTGGAATGATGGCGTGTGTGTTCATTTCATGACGGGAACGAGTGTTTAACCTACTTTGTTATTTACCGCGTACTCCTCCTTTAAGATTCCCTTGCACACAAAGCAGTCAGAACCTGTAGCGTTGAAGACCGATCCAAACCTAACGGACCAGCCCCCCCCCCCCCCCCCCCCCCCCCCCCCCCCCCCTCTTCTCCTTACAGGCGTTTAGCGTGGTGTTCGACAAAGCCATTGACCGCGCGGAGCCGGCGGAGGAGGTTAAAAAAAAGAGTGAACAACCTGATCGACTGCATCACCTACTCCGTCTTCGTATACACCACCAGAGGTCTCTTTGAGAAGGACAAGCTGATCTTTACCACACAGATGACCCTCCAGGTGAGGAGAGAGAGAGAGAGAGAGAGAGAGAGAGAGAGAGAGAGAGAAGAGAGTGTGTGTGTGTGTGTGTGTGTGTGTGTGTGTGAAAGAGAGAGAGAGAGAGAAAGTGAGTGAGAGAGAGAGGGAGACAGAGTCACAGACAGACAGACAGACAGACAGACAACAAACAGAGAGAATTTAAACAAGCGGGAGTGTGCATTTGTATATCCGTGTACACGCGCTTGTGTGTGTGTGTGTGTGTGTGTGTGTGTGTGTGTGTGTGTGTGTGTGTGTGTGTGACGAGACGGATACGAGTGGTAGGTGGGTCCTCTAGGGGAAGGACTTGAATAATTTCTCGATGAGAATTATCTTACATTTCACCTACACCCCCTCTCTTACTAGTGGTGGAAGGAGCAACTTTCCAGTACTAGTCATCAAAGAAATTTTTGTTTGTTCCGGGTATTGGTAAAATACGGAAGACTGGTTCTGAGATAATTTTCCTTAGGCCTGTACTATTAATTACAAGTACTTATAGCTCCGAGATACAGAATTGAAGAGAGAAGTTCAAACATTCAACATTCGATTGAACAACAGGGAACTGACACAAGTTAAGTGCACTTTCACACATCAACTTTTATTACTTACATATAGATAAGAAATGGCGTGACACTTCCATAGGCTGTGTTTCAGTTCTCATTGGACTACCACAATGAGGGGTCCTTCCTCACTCCTACTTTACTCGCTTGCACACTCTGTGCAGCAAGCTTAAGTGGCATACAGGGGTTCTGTCTAAGTTACACTGAATGTATATGGTTATTATACATCCACCCCCCCACTTGCGAATACCCAGTATTGTAGCCAGGATGGTACTCATAGACAGGTTCTCACTGTTTCATCATAAAGTGAGGGTAAGGGTCTGATGGGTTTGAGTCCAGGTGGTAAGCAAACTTAGCTTTGCTTCGGAGAAGACAGTTGTTCTCTCCTGTGGCTGGTGACTGCCCCACTGGTGTAGATTTGGTGTCTGGTGTCGCCCTGGTCTCTGGCGAAGTCCCAGCTCCTGGTTCACTGTGGTGTGCAGCATGACCAGGATCCCAGTTCTGCGATAAAAGAGAACTTGATCTGTAGATGTAGATGAGAATCTGGTGGCTGGTCTGTCGAGTGCACACATTTACCCTTTTCCTCTGTCTTTCAGAAGGGTTGTGAGACTCAGCCAGCAAAGTTTTCTCTATGGTAGAGTTTCTGCTATAACTATTAACCTCCACTTTTGTTTAATGGCTAAGTTAAGCTCACAAAAGGGTAGGAGACAGTAATACAATGGTACAGTTTTAGTTAAAAACAACTCTTCCATGTTTCATATGAATTAAATCACACTGACTTGGGCTATGCTTAGTCCAAGTACACATGTGGTGTAGACTTAAAGTCACACACTACAAATCATTCCAATAATCACCAGTATTTATAAATCAGAGTAGCAGTTTTTACCTAGCACAGGCATACTGTTTTCCTGATCAAAATTAATCATTGAATTATTATTATCTTAACAGACAGAGTTGCACACTGACAAAGTCAGGGTGCACACAAAGCAATAGTGGTCAGATTGTAACAAAAGAATCAAAACCACTGGGAGAGAGCTTTTGCCATATGATGGCAAGCAAACTACTACACAAGATAATCATTCATCAGTTTGATAAATGTTGCTAAGCATTTGTACAGAGCTACAATGCTAACACACACAGCATACATAAAATCAATACATAGATTCAAAAATGTAAAACAGAGTTCCAAACTCACTTTTCCTGGGAATGAACAGGGAATGACTTGAGATCAAGGAGTTACCAAGAGTTTCCTAGGCCTCTGTCCCTTTGTCTTTCTCTGCTCTTGTCTACAGGCAGTCCTGAGGGTCAGTGACGTTGCGCGCCTGTGTGTGTCTGCTATATGACTCTCTTGCTTGCCGAATCAAATTTCGACAAACTGTCATTTACCGATCAGGGGTGAGAGGGGGGAGGGATTTAGTCTTATAACCAATCACCTCGGAAATTGTTTGAACCTAATCGGCACGGGATAATTTATGCATCCGTATAGCTGGCCGTTGAGCCCCAGTTAATTTATGCGTCCCGCATAGGTGTCTGCGAGGACGGGGACGGTAGGTATGAAAGGGAGGGGGGGGTGGAGGTGGTGGTGGTGGAGAGCGCGGCACATGCCTTTGTGTCGCGCGGGGTAGAGAGAGGGGGGGGGGGGGGGGGGGAGACGGGCTATTGTTAGAACGCACGCCCCACGCTGCGCGCTCTCAGTGTCGCACCGCATGGGGAGGGAGGGTTGAGAGAGGGGAAGGGAGGTAGGCTGATAAGAACGAAAGGCGGCACGCATTTACCGTGACGCAAATTTTCTTGTCGCACATAGTCAAGTCGTGCGACTCACACCATTCTAAGAGGGGGAAGGGGGGGGTGGTGGTGGTGGTGAAGGGGTTTTGTTTGAGAGGGGAGGGGTGGGCATAGATTTGAAATCTATTTTTTGGTTTGGTGGTGTTTTAGTGGGGCCAATCGGATGGTGTTGTCAAGCGTCACGTCACAGTGTGTGCGCAAAAAAAAAAAAAAAACATGTATAAAGCATTCGCATTGCATATTCCCGAGTGATTGTTTTGTAACAATGAGTTTAAAATTTGTAATAATGTCTTCAATTCAAAAAAACTGTATGACGTCACGGTTAATACCTGAAATACATGGGTCCATATTTTCAATAAACAGCGCAGTAAAATCAGATAATAATGAAAAGCTACATAATTGTTATCAAAGAAACAAAGGTATCGCAAATAATACACAAGTGTACAGTACTGCAAATGATACAAGAGTACAATTAGGAAAAGCCTACTTCGGCATATCCTCTGATGACAGATGATATTTGATTTCACCTCCTTCGCCAACTGTGAACACGAATTTAGCATTGGAACAGACAGGGAAACTTAAAACAATGTAAAAGAATCGAAGAAAAAAACCAAAACTTGCTATCATCTTCACCTTTAAGCTTTTTTTCCCCCCTCCGTCATTCTCCAAATTGCTGTATCTTTTTCAGTGACTTTGGAAAAAGAAAATGAGTTTGAAGCTGATAGCTGATAAACCTTTGGGAAAAAGAAAATTAATGACAAGAAATGACCCCCAAAGCCCAACACCATATTTCTGTTCAGGTGCTGATCATGAACAGTGAGATCAACTCCGTGGAGCTGGACTTCCTGCTTCGCTTCCCGTCCACACCCAACGTGACCACTCCAGTGGACTTCATGAACAACAATTCCTGGGGAGGCATCAAGGTAGGATCTACTTGGAGTGTCCCAGCTGTGGAGATGGTGTAGTGTTGGGGATGTAGGGTCTAGATTCAGGTCTTGATCTCGGTCTGTTTGTGTGTCTGCCTAACGGTCTATGCATATGAATGTGTAAGTATGTGTGGCTGTATGTATTATGTATCTATCTGTCCGTCTGCCTGTCTGTCTGTCTATCTGTCTACCTACCTGTCAGTCAGTCTATCTATCTGTCTATCTGTCTATCTATCTATCTATCTATCTATCTAT
>JADBJO010001042.1:370000-377500 GCA_016801955.1 Conus betulinus | reverse complement strand
CATATAAGGGGTACTGTCGGCGGAAAGAATTGGTAAAAAAACAAGATTGGAGATCTCACTATGACCAATGTTGCACAAGTAAGGAGTTAGTAAGACTCGTGCAACAGTGCAGATTTCACTAAAGGGAATGTTGTCGGAGTAAAGAAGTCAATAAAACGCCTACAACACTAGAGATCTCACAACAAATAGTAGTTTCGAAGTAAAGAAATCAGGAAAACTACTACAACGCTGGAGATTTTACCATAGGGAATATTGTCGACGTATAGAAGTCAGGAAAGCTACAACAACGCTGGAGATTTTACCATAGGGAATATTGTCGACGTATAGAACTCAGGAAAGCTACAACGATGGCGATTTAACCATAGGGAATATTGTCGATGTAAAGAAGTCAGGAAAACTACTACAGCACTGGAGATCTTACCGTAAAGTAGCCTTCGTTCATGAAGTTCCAGAGTAGGATAGGAAATGTGTGGGGTGGAACAGTGTCCACATTCACAACAATGAAGACATTTATGAAGTTGCAGGATGTGAAAAGACCTCAGGGGTAATAAAGGTCATGAATAATTTAATTCAGTCAGATTTGTCTGTCTATCCATACACTGTCTCTAAATGCAACACGGAAAATTTTGTAACAGTGGTGGTTGAGGGTGTGGTGGATAGCTTTGCCAAGGTGGACATGGCAGATAATCAATGTTGCCAAGTTGGACAAGGCAGATAATCAATGTTGCCAAGTTGGACAAGGCAGATAATCAATGTTGCCCATTACTGCAACATTCGCAGTCTCTTTGTAAACTGGGTCATAGTCTTGAAGCTGGTTGATAGGAAAGGCCACGAAGGTCAGGGCAGGACAGAGTAGTTTAAGAAACTGCGTCGAGTCAAGGCACGAAATACATCTTGAGGTGTTAGTGTTGTGTCAGATAGTAAACAGGACTGTGTGAAGTTGGACAGGTGAGGAATCGAGACAACTCACAACGTGTCAAATATTCTTTCAGTTTTCTGTCTGTCTGTCTTTCAGTCTCTCATTCCTTCTTCTCTGTTTGTTGTTGTTGTTGTTGTTGTTTCAATATTCTTTAAGTTTTCTATCTTTCTGTATTTCAGTCTGTCATTTATTCTTTCTCATTTGTTGTTTTGTTGTTGTTGTTGTTGTTGTTATTGCTGTTGTTCTTGTTGTTGTTTTCTCAACATCCTTCAAGTTTCCTTTTTGTCTGTCTGTCAATCTGTCATTCATTATTTCCTTTTTTTTTTTGTTTGGTTTGGTTTTTCTCGCTGCTGCCTGCCTACTGCTGCTATCTTGTTTTGTATCTTTTATTTCCATGTCTTCATTCTGTGGACGCGCAGTGTGAACGTGCTGTACAACTACCTGGAGGCCAACGCCAAGGTGCCATGGGAGGACCTGCGGTACCTGTTTGGAGAGATCATGTACGGCGGGCACATCACCGACGACTGGGATAGGACACTGTGCAAGACCTACCTGGAAGTCTTCATGCATCCTGACATGGTAAGCTACTGCTGCTGGTAGGAGGAATCGATGGGAGATAGATCGATCCAGGGATACATCAGTAAAAGACGGAGTGATCGCTAACACTGAACCATAGGAAAAGTGTACAGATACATAACTAAACGTTGCCAGTTTGTCGACGGATCACGCGAGTGACTGAATTTGGTGGCTGAACAGAAATACATGACATTGATGACTAGAAGTCAGAAAAATGATGGATGGAGCAAGCCTTTGTGCGGGACATGTCTGATGGTTTGGAAGGGAGGTGGGATGATGGACATTAACATGGCCAGTGGGTGAGAGAACTACACGGATCGGTAGATGAGTATGTGAAGAAAGGGGATAGATAAATGGATGATTGGAATCACGTTACTGTTTTATGAAACGGCAGTTTTGTCATGACCTGTCTAGCTAATCTCACGCACCCACTAATGCCAGCTGAAGGAAAGTTTAAGAGTTGACAGTTGTACAGTTGACCGAACATGACCAGCGCGTTGGACTAATGCGCAGGTCAGATGACTGCTGAAGTCGTAGCCATGAGACCCTCTTCTCAAATTCTTTCATCTCAGTCATTAATTCATCCATACATCAGCTCCAAATCGTGCGCAGTGTGGTCTCAAAACTTAACAGATGTGGTGCAGCGTATATGGACTATTTCGCACGCAGAGACCACTCTTTGCTGAAACAGAAACTGAAACTGTCGGAATAGACTCTTGTACTGGATGTCCCCCATTGGTGTACCCTGACAAGGTCAGTTGTATGAATAAGTAGACTGGAGATGGGATAGACACGGTATAAACGGGTGGGCAGATAGAGTCATTCTCTCTCCACTTCTTCTTTCATGGACTGCTTTTTTCCCCGCAGCTTGATGGCGAGCTGTACCTGGCCCCAGGCTTCCCTGTGCCGCCCAGCTCCGACTACAAAGGGTACCACGCCTACATCGACGAGTGTCTGCCTCCGGAGAGTCCATATCTGTACGGGCTGCACCCTAACGCCGAGATCGAGTTCCTGACCACCTTGTCTGAGAACCTCTTCCGCACCGTGTTCGAGATGCAGCCGCGAGACACTGGTGCCGGAGCTGGTGCCGGTGTCAGCCGTGAGGAGAAGGTTCGTTTGTCGCACGTGAACACTCAGGCAACTCACACTTACTCGCATGTATGTTCACAGAGACACACTCCTACCCTTCCACACAAATACACGCGCACACAAAGCGGACATGTTTATCCACTCCGTCTTGAGCCCTGCAATTATGAAATACGACTTATTTCACTCAGTCGATGCAGATTCAGAAACTGTTCTTGTCATACCATGTTGATAAATGTTATTAAGAAATGGCCTCGTACACCCAGGCCTCTAACTGTCAACCTCTCCAGCTTCCATCACCACCCCACAAACGCCACCTGCATGACCCCACTGTGTTTGTCTGTGTGTGCATCAGGTGAAGAGCGCCCTGGACGAGATCGTGGAGAAGTTGCCCGAGGAGTTCAACATGACGGAGATGCAAGCCAAGGTGCCGGTGGAGGAACGCACTCCGTATGTCGTGGTGGCCTTCCAGGAGTGTGAGAGGATGAACATGCTCATAGGCGAAATCAGGCGCACCCTTAAAGAGCTGGATCTGGGTTTGAAGGTGAGTTGAGAGAAGGAAACACACACACACGAGCGCGCGCGCGCACACACACACACACACATACACACACGCAACACACACGCATGCACACACGCACACACATACACACACGCATGCAGACGCGCGCATGCACGCAAGCACACACACACACACACAAACACACACACACACGCACACACACACACACACATACACACACTCACACTAAAACACACACGCACACACACACACACCCACACTTAAACGCACGCACGAGCGAGCGCACGCACACGCACACACACACACACACACACACACACACACACACACACACACTGCGATCAACTCCGTTCTCTTCCTGGGTCTTCATCATATCTTCCTACTCTGTGTGCTGTCTACTACTTCTCGAATCGCGTTCATTGTTCTGATAACATTTTTGGAGTGACAATTCGGTCGTCGTCAGTGCTGTAGATATGTCCATAGGGATCTTTTACCATCAGCCACACTTCATCACCGCCACTGTACTCATCATTACATCTTATTTCCCATTTTCTGATTTGTCATCATTATATTGTTATCATCGTGTATCATCACCATCGCTCTTCCTGCATTTTGTTCATCGCCAGCGACCGCACTGGCACAATAATCGTCATTGATCTCTGTACCTGGGCCATAATCTCCCGTCTTCTTTTCCCTTCTCTTCCCTATACCAGGGCGAGCACACCATCACCTCACGTGTCATTGATCTCGCTCTTCCTGCATTTTGTTCATCGCCTGCGACCGCACTGGCACAATAATTGTCGTTGATCTCTGTACTTCACCTGGGCCATAATATTACGTCCTCCTTTCCCTTCACTACCTTACCCCAGGGCGAGCTCACCATCACCGCGGACATGGAAGCGCTGTCCAACGCCCTGTTCCTGGACGTGGTGCCGGAGAATTGGGCCAAACGGGCCTACCCATCGCTGTACACCCTGGGCATATGGTACGCCGACCCGACCTGCTGCAGCGCATCAAGGAGCTGGAGACCTGGACCTCCGACTTCCAGCTGCCGGCCGCGCGGTGTGGGTTGGGCGGCTTCTTCAACCCGCAGTCCTTCCTCACCGCCATCATGCAGCAAATGGCCCGCAAGAACGAGTGGCCCCTGGACCGCATGGTGCTGCAGTGTGACGTCACCAAGAAGACCCGTGACGACATGGCGGGGCCTCCCAGGGAGGGGGCCTACGTGCATGGGCTGTACATGGAAGGTTAGTTTCATTGAAACTCCGCAGTTTGGAAAGACGCGCGGAGGTGCTAAGAGAAACGGAGAGAATGACAGTAGATATAATTAGTACTGTTTATAAACTACGGTTCTTTGGAAGTACAGATTGGACAGGCGTGGCGTTATAGTATATTCATGCAGGTGAAGAGAAGGAGACGGCTGCACGAGCGGGCACACACACACACACACACACACACACACACACACACACACACGCACGCACGCACGTACGCACGCGCACACACACACACACACACACACACACACACACACACACACACACACACACACGCACGTACCCGTGTCGCAATCGGCAAGTTTATGTCCAAGTTTCCATTTTCCAGGTGCCCGCTGGGACACGCAGACAGGGATGATGGCGAGAGGCCCGTCTGAAGGAGGAGCTAGCTCCAGTGATGCCTGTGCTCTTCATCAAGGCCATCCCCGTGGACCGCCAGGACCTCAGGAACATGTACGCCTGTCCTGTCTACAAGACCAAGAGCCGCGGGCCCACCTTCGTGTGGACCTTCAACCTCAAGACCAAGGAGAAGCCCTCCAAGTGGATTCTGGGCGGCGTGGCCATCCTCCTCCAGGTGTAACGAGGAATAAGGGGAGTTCATCCTTGCCGGGTTGAGGAGAGCGCTGGGTTTTTAGTGAGCCTTCGGAGGAGATGGTCCGTAACAGTTGGGTTCCCGTTTTGATGACAACGATCTGTGTGTCAATATTTAGTTTAGTGACTGAAACTATTTATGTGGACTTTTTGTTTAGTTATTTGTTTAATTATTGATTTCATGGTATCAGTTACAGTCTTCCAGTATCTTGTCGTGGGAGTGACTTATTAATACTTCAAAGGAGTACCTGCCTACTCCGGCTGACGAAACTCCAGTTTATGCTCAGCCTCTTCCCTTGTCTTACTGAACACAGCTATGACTGCGCGTCGAGAAGAAAGAGTCAATCCAATTATTTTGACATTATAAACTTAATGCTCGAAAATAATCTGAACTCGTTCGAGTAAATAGGAATTTTAGATTCTGAATTTTTTGCAGTCTAGTGTTTTGTTTTTTTTTTGTGTGTGTGTGTGTGTGTGCGATCAAAGTGACATGAAAGAAACAGCTTTGAGAACAGAGTATGAGATGAGTAGTATATATATATTAAGTTTCAAAACTGCTGGCCAAGTCTTCAAACAACGGGTTTTTTTTTTTTGTTTTGATTTGTTTTTGGTTTTTTTTGTTTGTTTTTTATATACAGACTTTCAACTTTTAAACTAATCTAACGCCATTACAAACTACCATGAAAATGTTTGACGTCCTATGTCCATTGCCTCGACATTTAATGAAAAGGCCCAAAGTTTTACAATCAAATTAGGGTCTGATTTTGTACTCCCACCATTTCAAGTTACGTTAACTCTTTGGGGGAATGGGGAATGGGGGGGGAAGGCGTGGGGGGGGGGGGGGGGGGGGGGGATCCTGATTAGCAGTTCCCCTGTATGCTCAGATCTGACATTATGCAGCATTCTTGCCTTTCGAGCTCATAGATTGGTAATCTTTTTGTTGTATTTTTCATATTTGCAAATAAAGATTTATTGCCATGTTAATTTTGTGGGTATCTTCGATTTTTTTTTGAAGGTTGATTTTTTTTAGTGTGTGCGTGTGCGTGCGTGTGTGCGTGCGTGTGCGTGTGTGTGTGTGTGTGTGTGTGTGTGTGTGTGTGTTCGTGAACATGTGTCTCGTAAGATATAATACGACGTTTGTGTGTGAGTGAAGTGGAGAAGGGTTCAGTACACATGCTTTCTTGTGTGTTTACGTGAGAATCCATACTGAGGAATTTGTGTAAAGTGCAGACACATACGCTTGAGCGAACACATAAGCACTTGCACTCAATTAAGTATGCACGCAGGTGCGTGCACACACACACACACACACACACACACACACACACACACACACACACACATGCACACACACACACACGCGCGCGCGCACGCGCGGAGAGAGAGAGAGAGGCAGAGAAGAGAGAGAGACAGGAACCCCCCCCCCACACACACACACACACACACACACACATACACAGAACTTCTAATATTCTTTGGGGGCCGTGGTCACACCCAGGGCATGTCTCCTAGATGCCCTTCTGCTGTCAGCTTTTTTTTTCTGGCACTGCCGGATTCAATCCAGCAACTTGTAAATGGGTGGGCATCTTAAGGCGTTTCCTTTTCAGACGGATGTCGTTCCCACGTAGCTATGGAACACCTGCTCTTAACTGAGAACTTTAGGCCATACAAAGTTCACGTCTGTTGCTCCTTAACCAAATCCTACTGGAACTCTTTTCAGCTGCCACTACCATTGCCTTCAGGATTCTGGTCCCTTTCTAAACCAGAATCGCGAGATAATTCATGAGATCATACACTTATGAACGTACCCCCCACCCCCACCCCCATCCCTGCCCCCTCACCCCTTTGTTCCAATCTCTGTGGCAAGGACTTTGGCTCTGAAGCCAGATTCTTCCCAGCGATGACTAGTCAGGTACACTTCTCAGTCTTGTGGATATGAGCTCGCACCACTCTGCTTTCACTGGCACAGCGAGTTCAATCAGCATCAGTTGCTTCGATGAATCTGAGCGGAGTACAATGTCCGGTCTTATACCACTCTTCATGACGTTCCCTGGGTGGTTTCCCCTTTCTGAAAAGTCTGCTGCGCACTCCTAGTCGGCCACTCTGTTCAGTGAACTCCGCTTCCATATTCTTGATGCTACAGCTGTTTCAGGCGATGATTTGTGGCCTCGTGCCGTGTAGATTGTCGATGCTGGGGCTCCCTGATGGCCAGTGTTTTCTCTGGCAGTGGTTCCAGCATATACCTGTCTTTAAGCACTTGGTTGTGTCTCCACGTGTACTTTCTCTCTGAGTCCGCGCTGCGTTGCCGGAACTCGGGACAGGTTCCACTGTTTGTTTTTGCCCTGACAGAGCGGACACATAAGGGTCATCTGTTTTCCCTCAATACACCAGGTTAAGATTCGATGGCAGAAGGTCATACATAGATCTTACGATGAAGCTGATTCTGATGGGGGTGTCTTTATACCATGTGTTATTCCAGATGAGGTTTTCATTAAGTGTCTTTTCTCACGTACTCCGCTGCCCCTGTT
>JADBJO010001042.1:360000-365000 GCA_016801955.1 Conus betulinus | reverse complement strand
AAAGGGCATGTTAAAATTCGATCCTCCAGTGTTAATCCTCAGCCCCAGACAGAATCAAGCTGCCCTGAGCATCTCATGCTCACATCCATCCAGTGTGTCGCTATATGACCCTATACAACTGAAGCTCACCCGTAAACCTCTGGGAGGTAGTGGGAATCTTGAAGTCCTTATAGATGTGGACAAAGGCCGAAAACCCTTCATGTCCACACCCATCAACGCCACCCTGGTAGTGCGAGGCAACTATACTAGCTCTGTCAGCGTTCAGACACTTGTCGCCACATGTCGGTTCGCCGAATTCACCTATCATTGCTTCTCCGCGATCAAAAGCAAGACAGGCAAGGTGTTAAGGCATAAAGAGGAAGGCACTGTTGGTTTGGACGTCCCCGCACCTCGTCCTAAATTGACTTTCCAGCCCAACGACCCTGGCCGTCTGTCTGTGGGACAGAAGTTGAATCTGACCTGCCGAGCCGTCGTCTCTGTGGTCACAGACCCCGTCCAGCCCAAGTGGGTGTGGGAGGAGAAGTCGGGGGGCCCTTGGACTGTTCTCCCCAGCGAGAGTTCCTCCATCAAGCGCGGTTGTTTCTTTTTGGGCTCGTCATCGGCAGTGACCAACATCCACAGGGGCCGCAGCACATGCACGCATCAATTCCGGTGCTATGTGGTGAAGGGGAGCGAAGTCTATGTGGGGACTGCTGGCAAGCATTCCGTTAAGATCGTGGGCTGCAAGCTAGGCACCCTGGATTTGGCAGCCATAGTACTGGCATCTTTGGGAAGTGTAATACTGATCATCGGCATCGTGGCTTTGTTCTTTGTCATTTGTGTGCGCCGTAAGCGCGCGGATAAAAGAACACTACAGATCGAGATGGCTCGCCGCTAGTCAGACCTCTTCTGAAATGGCCAGTGCTATGATATAGAGAGGGAGCGCAGCTCCCAGAGTTTACTGATCCAACTAGGAAAGACAACTCTCAGAAGTAAATGGTCTAATGTATAAAATATGTAATGTGTGTTTATCTCCCTTTCTAATACACTGCCGACTTCTCGGGACTCGTTTCCAAATTTTTCTTTCTTTCTTTCTTTCTTTTTCTTTTCAGACATGCTGCTGAATATGATGTGAATAAAAGGGAAGATAGTCGCTTTATGTGTTAACGTACAACGTGAATGGCAACACATGAATATAAAATGCAAGGGTTAAGATCGTCTCTCTCTGAGCACAATGACGTACATTTCTATTGTGAGAGTTATGCTTAAATTGTATGAACTTATCATTTAATGATTGTCTACTAATGGCATGTTCTGACTTTTTGAGCAAAATATGCAACACTGATTTTTCACTTTTCATTCTGTTGAAACAATGAAAACGATGCTACTCCTCCTCTCCCTTCTTTTCCTCCTCCTATTACTGCTACTACTACTACTACTACTACCTACTACTACTACTACTGCTGCTACTACTGCTTCTACTACTTCTACTGCTACTACTACTACTAAATTGTATACACACAACGCAATTCTAGATGAAATCTGCTCACTGCGGTTTAATAAACCTGCAACAGTTTCATTTCATTGACAAACAACTGACGACTTACTATCGCACGCACACACACACACACACACACACACACACACACACACACACACACACACCGTGGGAAACATTATCGTCCAAACTCCTTGATTGAAAACATAGGTTTTTAGATGTGTTTGGAAAGCAGGTAGGGCAAATTGGGCGGATTCGTAGAGTGGGACACTGTGAGTTCCGTTGAGGCAATAGAGCTCAAAGATCGATCATAAAAACTGCAGAACTGAGTTCTTGCCAGAAGAGCGAAGAGCACGTGTATATACGTGAATCAGTGTGCTGGGTCCAACTCGGGACATCAGTGAACGAGTCCGCCGGTGTCCAACTCAAGGCACACATCTTTACGGATTGAATCGGTCCCCCTACTTCAGTCCATTCCACAACCATTGGTACACCCTGACACCCTGACACCCTGAAGGATATCCTTCCCCAGGGCACCCCCCCCCCCCCCCCCCCCCGCCCTTTTTTTTTTAAGCTGTAGAACACTGGGGAAAGACCAGTAACAATAACGAAAGACCTTTGAAAACATGGGATCTCAACAAAAAAAAAAAAAAAAAAAAAAAGTCAAAGCCCTTAGCAGCCATGCTCAACAGAAATCCCTGGATATTTACAAATAAGGTTTTAAACACCAGCCGCCGTGGCGAAGTGGTTCGCGTCGCGGACTCCCGGCTGGGAGATCATGGGTTCGAATCCATTAAGAGTCATGTGGGTTTTTCTGCCCCAACCAGCTCCTACCCAGAGTTGAGTTTGCTGCGGACTCAGTTGGGAAGACTGGGACCACACAGTCGAGTTTTCATCTACTTAATGGATGCGTTTCTGAGAGTGTTGCTCAAATTTCCTGACCAACACTGCAGGTGCCTGTATCTCTCGGGCCTGGTTGACGCCGGGATATATTATGAAAGAACGTAGAGTACAGCCCTGTAATGTGGTCTCAGACCGAAATGGAAATCCGTAGCATCATCTTAATCATCCTCATTCTCATCGATCAGCATAAAAAAATGTCTCAAATTCTGTGTCCCTTCATGCCCTGCTCTCATGGTGACCTCAGTTTCGATGTCCTCTCCACATCTGTGGCCTGGTTTTGGTTCCGTCGGGGTCACCGGTATCGGCGAGTCCATGGGAGCTGTCGTTGGACGGACGTGGTGGCGCCCTCCGGAGGGAGAGCTCACTCACGTCGGCTCCGCGACTAAGCAATTATTGTCGTCAGTAGGGGGCTTAGTAGGTGGTGTCCTGCGTATGTTAGATCGGAACAGGCGCCACTGAACACCACCGAAGTGACTCGGCAGCAGTGCAGTGTCTCCTCCGGTGGGTAGCCTCTTGACGGCTTGATATTAACTGCTCCCTGTGGATTGCCGGTGCCGGGGCTGCGGCGGGGCCGACCAGGTTGTGGCTGTGGACGGGGTGTCGGAATGAGCAGCGTAGGTGCACTGCCTCTGAGGTGGCGCAGAGGTTGGGACAGCAAAAACAAAAAAAAAAATTTTAAAAAAAGATAAAGTTTTAAAGATTCCTCTCTCTCTCTCTCTCTCTCTCTCTCTCTCTCTCTCTCTCTGTCTGTCTGTCTGTCTCTCTCTCTCTCTCTGTCTGTCTGTCTCTCTCTCTCTCTCTCTCTCTCTCTCTCTCTCTCTCTCTCTCTCTCTCTCTCTCTCTCTCTCTCTCTCTCTCTCTCTCAGCTCGTCTCTCGCTCTCAGTCCTTCGCAGCGCGTATCAAGCTGTCAGTACAGCTTATGCCTTCAAAACGGATATCGCTATTGTAAGATCTACTGTCCCGTGCTCAGCCCCCTAAACGCTGTGGAGTGTTTACTGAGCCAGCAGATCATGTACAGCTTCAAGGGCGTCATACACGTTTATTGTCCATGCTTTGAAGGTGAGGCGGTTGGACATGCATTTTATTGACTCTCGGGCTGTGGCACGCAAAGGGTTGAGACTGCCCGGCCTGTGAATTCTTATGGAACACAACTGCGGGCTGAAATGGTATCCCCCCTTCCGCTCCCGTCCCTCTACATGTCAACCATGTTGCTGGTGCAGCTTGTTCAAACATACACCCCATATGTCGACTGTATTGGCGATACACCTCGTAGAAACTAAACACATACTACCTCCAGCCGTGCATGTCAACCATGTTCCTGATAGAGCTGGTATACTATCAATACCTCTTTGTCCTCTGGTCAGGTTCCTGAAATCTTCCGGTCCGCAGTGGTACATCCATTGATCAAGAAACCTTCATTAGATAAAAATGTTTTAAAGAATTATCAGCCTGTATCAAATTTGTCATTTCTATCAAAATTATTGGAGAAGATCGTTTTTGAACAAACTCTAGAGCATCGAAAAGAATCACCTTTTGAATCCTCATCAATCTGCTCACAGACAAGGCCATAGTTGTGAGAGACAGCACTCCTCCGTATAGTCAATGAATTAGCGATGTTAGACCTCTCCGCAGCATTTGACACGATCGATCATAATATTTTGTTCTCACGGCTTCAAACTTCCTTTGGGTTTCAAGACACAGCTCTCGACTGGATTATCTCTTACTTGACTGGACGGACTCAGACAGTGTGTGTACAGGGCAGATACTCAGACAGTTCTCCTCTTAGGTACGGTGTGCCTCAGGGTTCTGTACTGGGGCCAGTCCTTTTTGTGCTGTATGCTAGTCCTGTGTCTGACGTCATCAGTGGTCACGCCATGTCGCATGAGAGCTTTGCTGACGATACTCTCAGCTTCATCAGTCGGCTCCCATTGCTGAAATTGACTCACTCACTGATTTCTCGGACGCGGGGCTGCATTGCAGACCTGAAGGACTGGATGACAACCAACAAACTACAACTAAACGACGACAAGACGGAACTCATGTTCGTGACAAAACAGCCTAACCCATCCTTCTCTGCCTTCAACTGTCACTATCAATGACTGTACTGTCTCTGTCTCCACCTCCTCTGTCCGCAGTCTAGGGTCATTCTTGACCAATCCCTCTCCTTTGAGAAACAGGTTTCAAATATTTGCAAGATTGCTTATTTAGAACTAAGAAGAATCAGCTCCGTACGTCACCTTCTCTCTACAGATGCTACAAAAAACTCTCATTTGTGCATTTGTCTTATCTAGAATAGATTACTGCAACTCACTTTTGGCCGGCCTTCCAAAATACCTGATAGAAAGATTACAGCGAATCCAAAATCATGCAGCACGAGTCGTGTGTAGAGCAGGAAAAATATGATCACATCTCGCTTCTACTTCACTCTCTTCCACTGGCTATCTGTCTCAAACCGTATCTCGTACAAAATCTCAACTCTCACTTTCTCTGCTCTCTTTGAAAATGGACCTTCTTATCTCTCAGATCTCCTTAAAATCTACACCCCCTCTCGACAAACTACGCTCCTGTGCTGACGACCGCCTTCTACGAATGACTCGCTCAGGACTACTACTGGTGAAA
>JADBJO010001042.1:342500-355000 GCA_016801955.1 Conus betulinus | reverse complement strand
AAATTCTCTCTGCGTTCAATCCGATTACCATTTTAACACCACACCAACACCCACAGACACCCACCCACCCACCCACACGTTGAATGATTGATGGACACCGTGACAAATGAGCACTTGCGCCAACCATAGCCCGTTCATGTTGATCTGAGCAGTGGTGTTTGGAGAATCAGCCATGTTAGAAAATGCCCAGCTTTTCGGCAAGTTTGGCCGTCTGTGCGATGGGCAGCTTGGATGCCCCGGCTTTGTAGCATGTGATGTTTTTAAGGCCTTGCCAGCTCTGTCTTGATTTTTTTTTTTTTTTTTTTTTTTTGGACCCGGAAATGTTCTTCCACTCTGACATTGAAGTGCTGTTTACCTCCCTTGATCTACCTGTTGATATCATATCGTCGCCCCTGACTGTGACCTCGTCTTCCTCCATAATGGCCTTTATTTATATATTTATTTATTTATTTATTCATTTACTTATTTTTGGTAATCTTCAACTTTAGAATACTAAACTCAGGGGGCTGTTTAGACGAAAAACAGAAGGTGTCTTAGGTTCACCTCGATGCGCAAAGTTGAATGGAACCCTCAGCTAAGCTGTACGACCACTCCTTTCCCAGAAACTGCGACAAATACACAGTAAGCTCAGCCGATCACAGCCAGAGCAACCACCTGCAAGCCATTTTGACTGCTGATCACGCGGGTGGTCGCGTCATCAATCTCTGTGTATTTTAGACGAAAAACAAAGGGTGTCTTAGGCTCACCTCGATGCGCTGAGTTAAATGGAACCCTCAGCTAAGCTGTACGACCACTACTTTCCCATGAAACTGCGACAAATACACAGCAAGCTCAGCCGATCACAGCCAGAGCAACCACCTGCAAGCCATTTTGAACCTGAGTTTAGTATTCTAAAGTTGAAGATTACCCTTATTTTTTTTTATTCAACAGTCTCTGTAGATGGTTTGAAACCCATGGCTTATCGTCGCCGACAGACAAGACTCACTTGGAGTCAACAATCATGCTCACACAACCCATTGCAGACCAGGTGATACCACTTTGGATCATATAGAGCCTGACTTAACACAATGAAGATAATTTGCAAAAGTAAGTGTTTCGTTGTTTGTTGTTAATGAAACCACAAAATAAGGATCTCTTGATAAACATCGTTAAACATTTGCTACAGTCGATAGGTTGGTTTCTCACCCAACGTGAGAAAATCATAGCACATACTAAACGTGAAGCGTCTGAACTGTTCATCATTTTCGTAACAGGAGATAGAGATCTAGTTCTGATCCCCCCCCCCCCCCCCCCCCCTCTCTCTCTCTCTCTCTCTCTCTCTCTCTCGCCCGCTTATTTACTCCCTGAACCAGACGAGGGGCGTTAACTGCAGTATTCCCAAACAAAAATGGCTCTGTAAAACATTTGAGGTTTGGAGGATAAACTATTATTTTCTTGATAACTATTCCGTGTGAATTGAACTGAGTTCGTGTCTTCTCACAATAGTGAATGCAGGTTATCAAGAACCATTTCATACAGCTGATAAATGAATGGATTTTCAGTCTCAATGTTCCATACCATAAAAACCAATTTCGGCATGAAGTGGCCAAGTATATGTCTTCATGGCTAGCAGTTCTCAGTAAATGTCTCCTTTCTGAACTTTGATAAGCATATCTATACTTAGTTACTCATTTCACCCTTTTACTTATCTGTTGTTTACTTCGGTTTTTTTTTTTTGTTTTGTTTTGTTTGTTTTTGTCTGTTGTTTTTGTTAGTTTTGTTTTCTTTGTCTTTAATTTAGTATCCATCATTTCCTTAGATTGAGTTTTATTACAAATTTATACACAAATAAACACACAGTCTGCAATCACACACACACACACACACACACACACACACACACACACACACAGACCCAGAGAGAGAGAGAGAGAGAGAGAGAGAGAGAGAGAGAGAGAGAGAGAGAGAGAAGAAAACTTGCTCATTGTCAAATCAATTTTCAACTCAAACACACGCGCGCGCGCGCGCGCGCGCGCACACACACACACACACCACACACACACACACACACACACACACACAGAGAGAGAGAGAGAGAGAGAGAGAGGAAAAGAGAAGAGAGAAGATTGATTGATTGATTGATTGATTGATCTTTAATATGCAAGGATGAAGATTTTAGGCCAAAACCTTGTCTTCCAATCTGTCCTTGTCATGCATACATTATTTCAACACATATAATTCATACTGACAATTTAACATAGCAACATTGTAATCTAATTCTACAATGAAAGCAAACTATTCATAAAAGTGCTAATGAGACGGGGGATGGTAAAACAGAAGGAAACTTACAAACAAAAGAGAGAGAATAGGGGGGGGGGGGGGGGGGGGAGGGGGGAGGAGAGAGAGAGAGAGAGAGAGAGAGAGAGAGAGAGGAGAGAGAGGCGGGGTGTGGCTAGTTCGAAGACAAGAACAGAGAAAGGGGTCACCTCAACAGCTCAGCCCCTCCCCTCGCCCTCCACCCTCCCCACCAACCGCACTCCCTTCCCCTCCCCCCCCCCCCCCCCCCCCCCCCCCACACTACCTCCGGCGCCATCTTTCTTCCTTTAATCTGGCTCCCTTTTTTTTTTCCCTAACTCACTTGACCCCGTCCAATGTTGATATTGAGAAGGTAATGCGGATAGCTGGATCGGGGTGGGTGGGTGGAGGATGGAGTATAGGGATGGTAGGGTGGAAGGGACAGAGAGAGAGAGAGAGAGAGAGAGAGAGAGAGAGGGGGAGAGGGTGGGGGGGTAAGGACAGTGCACGAGGAGGTGTGTACACAAAGGAGTGTGGATGTGTGTTCTCTCCAGCCGATAAAGACACATACCGCTGCAGTGTCGCTGAAAGATACGTAGACCGCACTACAGGGGACAGTGTTCGTGACAAACAGGGTACTGTTATATGGCTACCAGTTATTTTGAGTGACAGAAATTATATATATACACAATATAATAAATAAAATCTGGCAGCTGCTGGCACCACACCACACAATGTCGTTGCTGGAGATTGAAGTGACTTATCAGAGTAAAAAAGATTTGTCAAATAAAAATTGAACATAAAACCCCCGCGCTTACCGTTCGCTCGTAAATTCTGTTATCAACACAACCAAACCTTTCCGCCCCCATGAGGCTTCATCAAGGTCTGTAACGAACACATGCAACTGCTTGTACGCCAGCATCGTTTTGAACATGTTAGAAGTTTGATGAGAAGCCCTTCATGCACACATCCAATCTCAACCAGAACCATACACAACCACACCCGGACAAACATGTACACGCACACGGCCACCCACCCCAAACACCCCCACCGCCCAAATACACACCAGCGCATAAACTCGCCTACACTTTCAAACACGCACCAGCGCCCCCCCCCCCCCCCCCCCCCCTCCCCCCCCCCCCCCCCCCACCCCTCCTCACGCACACGCACGCAGCGCGCACTCGCAACACACACACACACAACACACACACTCACACACACATACATACAACACACACACCTACCCACCAACTCACCCCACCCACCCCACACACACACACACACACACACACACACACACACACATATTACATACACACACACCACATCCACTCATACACACATCCAACATTTGATTTTCTAAAAGATGTCAAATCACATTTTAAATAATCATTAAATGGTTAAAAAAAACACAACAATAATTAAACTGATGATTAGAGTACTAAAAAACGACAAATATTCTTTTATCCACATATATCACATAGTGAGCATGCCGACTTGATGATAAGTATAATCTTATATCATCTTAGCCTACATCGCAAAGGGGATGGATGGATGGTTGGAAAAGGGAGCATAGGACCGGTGGTTGGGAACGGTCGAGTGGGTTGGGGGTTGAGGGTGGCTGATGGGGGAAGGGGGGAGAGAAAGTAGGCGCTGTCGCGGGCGGGAGGGGGGGGGGAGAGAGGGATAAGATAGGGAAATGGGTGGACTCCGGAAAAGGATGGGGTTGGGGGACCAAAAAGAGATCTTAGCCAATGATAGTGTCCAATAATAGTATCCAGTCAGAGGCTCAAAAGTGGTACGCTACAAATGAGAGATAAGACAGTCATACACACACCCACACACACACCCACAACCACACACACGCACCCATCCACCCACCACACCCATCCTCCACACACACACACACACACACACACACACACACACACACATGTACGCGCGCACGCATGCACCCATATAAAATGAAGCGAGACAGACAGACAGACAAGCAGGCAGACAAACAGACAGGCATTCAGACCGACAGTAGAGAGAGACAGGGAGGGGTAAGAGAGAGAGAGAGAGAGAGAGAGACAGACAGACAGACAGGGGGGGGGGGGGGGGGGAAGGTAGGCCTGCGGGACAGACCAAAGTAACAATGACGATCATAATAACAGTAACAATAATGATAACGATAACAATCAGCAACAGCAGCATCACCAAAAACATCGTCATCATCACTATAATCACTACAATAATCAGAATCCTACTAATAATAATAAGAAATCATGTATCAGTTTAACTGGTGCCATAATCGCCTACAGGTAACTCCACCCTTACCAGCAAAAGAGGGGAGAGCAGGACATAACAGTAAAAAAAACACAACAAAACTTATTTAAAACAAACTTTCACAGCAGAGAGAGAGAGAGAGAGAGAGAGATGCTACTGTTACGTGTGTGTTACTGTTACTGTTGGTGAAGCTTAGAACAACAATATACAATCACCAACAATACAAGTTGTTGAGGTAAACAGGACGGAAATGTTGAAACCCAACAGCAGTAAAAGCTGTAGTCATGAAGGCTCTGAGCAAAATGGAAAAAGGCATGCAGGATGGAAGGAAAAAAAAAAAAAAAACAGGGCAAGCACGCAGTTAGAACAAAATAATTTCAGAAACATCTGAAAGAAAAAAGAAAAATGTGTATTTGAAGAAAAAAAAAAAAGTGAAAATCTTGAGAAGTGCAGCGATTTATCAGTTTAGATAAATCCACAAAACAAGAAAAGGAGCTTCAAAACTTCAGGAAGCAGTTTTATGTCGTTGAGACATCCCACACACATGAGACACGCTTTCTCTGAACACCTGACCAACGTTCGTCATTGTCGACCCAAACCAGTCCCTCTGCACTTTAAACCCCACCCCACCCTCACCCCCACCCCCACCCCCCGCCTATCCAAAACACATCAATCGTATGACAACATCAATCATGTCAAAGTCCTGGCGCTTTGACAATTACAGAGTGACATCTGTGAGCGTGCGATGCAGGAATCCCACCTTATTGCCAGACTAGGGACCCTTTCCCACTTGGCATCAACATCCAAAAATAGCATGGATTTGTGGATATGTAGTTATCTCATCCTGGGAATGTTATATTTTACCGTGGAACTCGTGTTCAAGGGAGACAATTAATGAGCCGAGGAGAGGTGTCAGAGCCCGAGAATATGGAACTGCATGACTCATAACTTCTGATTGTTACCATCCAGCATAGATTATTGGTTACTTTAATTTTTCTAGCGTTAACCTCGACTTGCCCAAAGGTCTGATAGCCAAAAATATGTTTCGGGCTCGTTGTTCTTATGTCAGTCTTAGCTGTGTTTGTACTGCGGCACATTGGTAGCCTGGCCGTTGGAGTTACTGCTTATTCTTTTAACACAAAGTGTCTTAAGTTTAAGATTGATAAACGCTTGTATATTTAGTACCATTCAAGAGAGGCAATGGTCAGAATATTAATGAATTACACTCTCTCTCTCTCTCTCTCTCTGGAAAAAGATATCTACTCTCTCTCTCCTCTCTCTTTCTCTCTCTCTCTCTCTGGAAAAAAGATATGTCTCTCTTGCTTGTCTCATTACCCTGGTAAAAATATGTAAATTTCTTGTTCGCTCCCTGGTAAAATCTCTCTCTCTCTCTCTCTCTCTCTCTCTCTCTCTCTCTCTCTCTCTCTCTCTCTCAATCAATCAACTTAATCAACTAAAGCGATTCAATGACTGGCAGAATGTGGGAACTGTGACTCACTTTACAACATTTTATTTGAAGAAATCAGTTTCAACGAATGGTATGATATACAGGTAAAACAATAACAACAACAACAACACAGATATGTCATTCTCATACTGTAGGTATGTTCACTTCACAATGCTGCTTTCCCTTCAGGCGGTGCGTACTGCCATCATTCGGTGCAGGTTTACTTTCATGGCAATGATGGTTCTTTCACTTTAGGCCATGCAGAATGGAGTGATAGCCCGCGTCAATGTGCACAGGCCAAGGGCTGTTCAACTGCCGCCTGCATCTTCGTTCCTCTTCTGTGCTGTGTTGTTCACCTCTTTGACGGAAAAACAAGGGGCTGGTGTGGAGAATGAGGAAGAGCAAAGAAAACACGAGACTGACAAAAGAAGTAAAGATCGCGAATTTTTTTTTTTCAGTTTAAAGTGGAAAGGGGAACAAGACGTAGGGGAACAAAGGGGAACAAGACGTAGGGGAACAAAGGGGAACAAGACGTAGGGGAACAAAGGGAAACAAGACGTAGACGTAATTACAACTGCCTATTTCTTTTTAATGGTTGATTGGTTGGTTGGCCAACGGACACGTTCAGTGCTCAGATGTACCAAACTTTATGCGAAACATTTTTTTTTTTTAATGTCGATCGATTACTTCAACAGGAAATGGACATTCTCACTTGTATAAGGTCACATATACTCAGGCATTGCTTTTGGTATGAGAGTGCAATGCTGAAAAGAAAAATGTACAAACAGATTACAAAAGGCCCCCAGATGATACATACATACATACATATATATATATATATATATATATATATATATATATATATATATATATATATATATATATGTGTGTGTGTGTGTGTGTGTGTGTGTGTGTGTGTGTGTGTGTGTGTTATGCTGAACAACGTAGTACGTAGTGGGCGAAAACAAGTGCAGGCTAGTAGTTCCTCCATCATTACATTAATGACTTGGCAGAGATTCGAAGGAGACGAATTATATATATATATATATATATATATATATATATATATATATATATATATATATATATATTCTGCTTACTTTTCCTGCTACCCGTAGAATATCTAGATATGAACACGCTCCACATCAAAATAAACCCTTCTCCAAAAACCAGCCGCTCTGGGTATGTTTGCTCGCAGCAAACAGAACGCTAACAGCAAACCAAACCGCTCACAGCAAACAGAACACGAACAGCCCACCGGATCATCAGTGGCCACAAGGAGGACAAGCACTCTCTATACCCCCAAGGAAACCAACTTGATAAACAAACACGAGAGCATTCTCCCCCGATGACGCTGATGGAGGCTGTCACGGAGCAGCGCTCTTGGTGTACCATGGAGACCGTGGTGGGATGGAGATGGAGAGGATTGTCAACAGAGAGAAACATTCATAAGTTGTCGAAACCGCCCACCGTCCCAACCTGTATACGATATGCACATCACATTCTCCTGGTCTTCTCTTTCGCCATAAAAGCGGTAGGCTAACTATAAACATTGTAATAATGATGTACATCAAGATTTGTCCTGACAAAGTTCGGATGGTTCACAGTTCTGCGTATGTATGTAACAAGATCTCTTTTGTTTTCATTGTTTGTTAGTGACGTGGTGAGGGAGATTGTGCTGGGCAATTTTTTTTCGGTACCTTTGTTTCCAGTCCACTGGCAAGTATTGTGGGCCTTAGCTTCTGCAGTTATTGTCGTTTTGAATTATTTTGATAATTGTTAACTCCACTGACTTATGCCGGTATTTATGTCGCCCGTGACTGCCATCCACTCCAGCGACTTACTTCGATGTGCCGTACCTTTACGGCATGTTAAATGATGCCATTACAACATAATAAGTGTCTGATTTATTTAGATACAGACAAACTGGCAACTCATCACTCACTCACTCACTCCTTTCCAAAGAAAAAAATAGAGCACAGATCCAGCCACTGAATAAGGAACTCAAACATACGTCACAGCCATGATGTAACTATCACAGTCTACAATGTGACGTAGGCTATTACTTTTATTATCATTATCGTCATTTTCATTGCCTCTTGCTGTTTGATTTTTCTTCGTTTTGATGTGATTATTCCATGACCCGCTCATCAAAGCCCCCCCCCCCCCCCCCCCCCCCCCCCCCCCCCCCCCCCCCCCCCCCCCCCCCCCCCCCCCCCCCCCCCCCCCCCCCCATTTCTGATTACCCACCGGACCATGTTGAGCCATCTCAGGAACTTGCTGCTTATGATGAACCGGTTATCTTTTTTCTTACATCCGAGTCGTCTCAATAATGGGGTGTGTAAAAAGAGGGTGGATTAGTAACTAGATCTGTAGGAATGTGACCCATATGCCAATTAGGCTAGGATCTCTTGATCGTTATCAGTCCTCTTGTTGACGATGGTCGGGAACTGGTAGTGAGTGTGGCTGGTGCACAGACAGGTGGTTGGTCGGTCATTCAACATGGCGGTTGTTCAGCTTGCAGACGGGAAGAAGAATCTCCACTTCTCTTGATTACTGGTGTGAAGTCCGCCCGCTTCCTCCCCCTGCTCCGTCAAATTAACCATCCCTCCCCTTTTTCTACTTATCCACAGGCTATGATGACCCACCTGTTAATTAAACTGTAGCGCCTAGATCTATAATGTAGGTTAATTCATTGCGTTGCCGTGTAACGAACCATTCATCTTAAAATGACGTCCAGACATGGTTCTTGGACAAATGTGACATTGTACCCGGATTCGGCTCTGAGTGGATGTTTGTTGGTCTCTTTCGTTCGCCGAAATAGTCCTTTTTTCTTTTCAGTTGGGCGGAATAGTCCTTTTTTCTTTTCAGTTGGCGGAATAATCCTTTTTCTTTTTCAGTTGGGCGGAATAGTCATTTTTCTTTTCAGTTGGGCGGAATAGTCCTTTTTTTCTTTTCAGTTGGGCGGAATAATCCTTTTTCTTTTCAGTTGGGCGGAATAGTCATTTTTCTTTTCAGTCGGGAGGAATAGTTATTTTTCTTTTTTCAGTTGGGCGGAATAGTCCTTTTTTTCTTTTCACTTTGGCGGAATAATCCTTTTTCTTTTCAGTTGGGCGGAATAGTCATTTTTCTTTTCAGTTTGTTTCCATTTCCGCCCGCAGTCACCTCACTTTGAAACTACCTTTTTCTTACTTGTTTTTTTTCTTTTTTTTTTCTTTTCGTTTTCTTTTTTTTTTTTTGTTACATAAAAAAAAGTCTTTAAATTTGTACCAGTGCTTGTATGTCTCTGTATTGGACTGAACCTACTACCTCTTCAAGAAGTTCATACCACGGTATGCAAACATTGCTCTATATAATATCCCATTACTCCTGTCTGAAGAGACTCGCATCATTCTTCAGTGTAAGAGGGTTTTACTCCCATCTGAGGAGAGACTCGCATCACTCTAAACTGTAAGAGTTCACAGAATTCTGCTGTGGAGAAGATCGTCCCTCTCGTTACTCTGGTGGACTACTGACGTTCACTCTCACCTACCCCACGACATATACGCATCTTTGACTTAGTTGCTGTAGTTTTAAAGTGTGGTAGGTGACTGCAAGCGGAAACTGGGGCAAATTTTAAAAGGAATTTAAATGACTCCACCGGTTTACATGGGCAAACAAATGACAAAACAAAACGACGCGTTTCGACCTCATAGGTCTTTCTTTAGGCAAAATAAACAACATTTAGGACAATGAAAACGAAAAAAACGAGCAATCAGTTTCCTTCTCAAGAAAACTTGAAATTCCTCTTGAAATTAGTTTGCTGTAAACAAAGAGTAGGGAACATGACATGACAAATACTCCCTTCTGTAGCCGTCAGTGTGTTCCCAGTGTAAAAGAACTGCGAGGTACGCCAAGAACCATCCAGTTCCCAAAGAAACTGGAGGATCTCGGTAAGGTCTGTAGGAAAAAGTTCTGTTTCCTCTCACTTTACTGCGTTTCTGTCCCTTTGTCAGATCTTTCAGGACTGACGGGTTGATCACCTGCACGTATTTCATTCTGCAGCAGTCAGTTGTTGGCATTATATCAGTTTGTAATAGAACGCCCCATGAATCAAAACGTGGTGCTACAAGGCCTAATGTGGAACGATGCTTTCTGTTTCAGAGAGGAGATCTTTACGGGACTTGGACAAGGTACTTTACGCATGCACATTACTACTACTACTACTACTACTACTACTACTGCTGCTGCTGCTGCTGCTGCTACTACTACTACTACTACTACTACTACTACTACTCTCTCTTCTCTCTCTCTCTCTCTCTCTCTCTCTCTCTCTCTCTCTCTCTCTCTCTCTCTCTCTCTCTCTCAGTGTACGCGCACACAAACGCGTTTACGCAGGTGTACAGGTGTGTATGTGAGAGACGGGAGTGGGCATGGGAGGTTTATGGTGAATGCGCTTGCATGCGTACACTCTGTGTGTACAATTGAATGCGTGCCTGCGTGTGTTAAGAGTCTGTCTTTTCTCTGCCTATTGTTACACCACACACACACACACACACACACACACACACACACACACACACACACACATCCATTTCGTAGGTCAACGGAAGAGGATTTAGAAAAGAAAATTAAAAACACGTATGTTTCGATCGAAATGGACAACAGTGCTGATACGGAACAGCGACATCGCTGGAAGGGCAATGAAATATTTTCATTTTTATGCTGTTATAACAACTTTCGACCATTTTGCTTTTCACTGATTTTTTATGCACTTATATTACGAAAATTGCCACGATCATTTTATATTCTATCAGAGAGTGTATGATGATTTAGCTAGAAAATAGAAGTATAAGAAAAAAAAGCAGTTTGCATGACGATTTTTACTCGATATTACAGTTTTAGATATAGTTTCTTTGAAAGATAATGGCCATCTTACAGTTTGTTTACACTTCTAATACTAAAAGTGTTTGTGTTTATGATATTAAGAATAGAAGTTTCTCTGTTTAAATACCAATGCTTTTAGTTTTGTGTTTTTGAAGAGGGAGAGTATCTATAGTTTCTCTTTTTGAGGTAATAGTACTAAAAGTTTCTATGTTTAAAATATGAAAGTAGTGTGAAAGTTTTCTTGGTTTGAAATAATAGTACAAAAAGTTTCTCTTTTTAAAATTGTATCACTAAAGGTTGCTCCAGGGGAAAATGATTGTAGGACTACGATAACAGTTTCTCAGTCTAAAATAGATACGTAGGAGACGTAATTATACTAGCAGTTTTCCTTTAACATAAAGATTCTCTGTTTCAGGTTTATGACCTGCGCGGCAGGGTGAGTATACTGACATTAGAATCTGAGCCACCTGCCTCCTGCCTGTAACAGGATGTACAGACTAGTGACTGGCTGAAATCAAACCATGTGACCAGCAAGAGTACATTATCACACAGCCGTTTTCACAGTTACTATTTAGGATTTGGTCCCTGGGAAGTCGTTTAAGCTAAAGTGCATGAACACATTATACATGACAGAAGCCATTGCAATACAAACACTTTCCTGTATAAAGTAAATGAATAAAAAAAATGAATTAAAAAAACAGTAAACGTACAACAAAACACGTTAAAAATTACGGTGTAGTTGTCATATTACAAATACCACATTTCATTATGCCTGTATGTTCTGGCAATTGTATTTGTTAACAACACGACCGAATTTTGCGTGCTTGATACCTTTCGCTTATTGTTCATTACGGAACCAATTTAAACAGCATTTAGATTGTGTTGAAATAGTCTCCTTAGTGATAGCAACCTGCAATTTTTGATGACTGGAAATGTACAGTTAAAGTGCACGTATTAGTGAAATTTATCACCGATTTCATCCAGCTGGCAAAGGATGCAATTTCTATCTTATCTTTCTCTACAGGAAATTAAGAGTTAGAAAGTCTGCATTCTCATGGCCTGACGATGAGAAAGCGACAAAGTGAAAAAATGTTTCACTAAGTAGTCGTTTTTTTATGCATGCAATAATCATGACACACATTACTATCATATACAACGCTCCTCAATGTCTGGATACACTGATCTTTTAATCTTTGTGTTACAATAAGTTCAGTTGATTTATCGAATACACAGGTTTTCTCCAAACAAAAGAGATAACCAGATCATTTAACAGCGAATAAACGTGCTGCAACCAAGGGAACCTAAACTGGCCTGAATCTAGTACATGTTAGCCAGATTTAAACAGTAATACTGACATATTTTCGGAATGGCGACTAATCGAAGGAAAAGACTGTATCGAAAGCCCAAGATTCTAGTTTTGATTTCAATATCTATGGGAAAACAAACCAGTTCACCAGTGACCACCATGTCTGAGGGAGTTGAAGTTTCAACACCAAGAATCGTTTTCAAAAAAATAACTGTGGCATTGTTTAGACTGAGAGGGGGTTAGTTACAGCCAAGGACACAGACAAACAAAAAATACAGAATTGGAAATGAAATGAGGCAGGGAACAGTAAACAATAAACAGTAAATAAGTGGGGTAGTT
>JADBJO010001042.1:330000-337500 GCA_016801955.1 Conus betulinus | reverse complement strand
CAGTTTGTCATTGCCAAACAGTGTAGATTGCCTGGGTTTTACTGTTATCAGTTTGTCATTGCCAAACAGTGTAGATTGCCTGGATTTTTACTGTTCTCAGCTTGTCATTGTCAAACTGTGTAGATTGCCTGGGTTTTACTGTTATTACTTTCTCATTGCCAAACAGTGTAGATTTTCTGTGTGTTACTGCTATTAGTTTCTCATTGCCGAACAGTGTGGATTGACTGGGTTTTTTCTGTTATCAGTTTCTCATTGCCGAACAGTGTAGATTGCCTGGGTTTTACTGTTATCAGTTTGTCATTGCCGAACAGTGTAGATTGCCTGGGTTTTACTGTTATCAGTTTGTCATTGCCGAACAGTGTAGATTGCCTGGGTTTTACTGTTATCAAAATTTAGAAAGAGTGGGGGTTAGTTGCCGCCAAGGACATTGACAAACAGAGTACAGGACAAGACACGATGCATTTCCACCTTTGGGTCTTCTTCAAGCAAAAAAATAGATCAAATTTAACATTTAGGACAGTACAAACAAAGAACGAAGAGAGACTTATCTGATGTCCATGTGGTGTGCTGTGAAGAAATGCATCGTTTCTTGTCCTGTACTTTGTTTGTCAATGTCCTTGGCGGCAACTAACCCCCACTCTTTCTAAATTTTGCTTCGTTCTCCGCCATCAGTCGCTCCATTTTGAAACTTTACTGTTATCAGTTTGTCATTGCCGAACAGTGTAGATTGCCTGGGTTTTCTGTTATCAGTTTGTCATCATGTCGATTGCTGTAGGTTGCCTAGGTTTTACTATTATCAGTTTGTCATTTAGAGACATTGCCTGGGTTTTATTGTTACCAGTTCGTCATTGACAGACATTGCTTGGGTTTTTTTCGGTTATCAGCTTGTCTCTGTAGCATACCGTAGAGAACCTGTCTTCTTCTGTTATCAGCGTGGCCATGGCGAATAGCCTAGAAAACCTAGGTTCTTCTCTCGCTGTAAAATGCTGCAGAACGAGTGGGTTCTTCAGTTATCCGCCTTTCCCTGCCGAACGCTTTACAATGTTTGGGTCTCTTTCTGTCATTAGTCTGCCTCTTCTGAACCCTGTGTAGAATCCTGCTGCAGATCTGTTTAGTGTGTTTGTCAAGAGTCTGTCACTGCCGAACTGCTGGAGAGTGCCATGGAATGTCTTGGGTCTTCTGGCATCAGCATGTCTCCGATGAACGCTGTAGAACAGTGTAGAATCTCTAGACTCTCTCTCTCTCTCTCTCTCTCTCTCTCTCTCTCTCTCTCTCTCTCTCTCTCTCTGCTACACGGTATTGCCAGTTGTGTGCCGATTTTTAGGGTGATAATGATCATCAGAGTGTTTACGTGGTCTGTGCTTAATACCTGAATTTTCCTATGATTCGACTTATTTTTTTGCTTGTCAGAATGTTTGAGTATTCTCTGCTTGAAATCTGTATGTTTTTACATGACCAACCATTTCATTTTAGAATATTAATATATTCTACTATTGTTTTCTTTTTTTTTTTTCTCTTGCTGGGCGTTTTAGAATAATCGTTTCCTTTACTATGACGGAACAAAAAAAACTGGGTTTCGTTCCAGAATATCTGAGCGACAAATACAACGGCCACAGCGAACAACTTGCTAAGAAATACAACAACAAAAGAGTAAAGGACCTGCAAGAGGACGAGAGTGAGGAGGAAGAAGAGAAGCCGAAGAAGAAGAAGAAGAAGAAGAAGAAGGGGAGGATGAGGATGAGAAGAAGGAAATAGAAAGCATCTACAACATGTTGCTTGGACTGTCCAATGGCCGGCAGAGGGAAGCAGAGCACGTGAAACCCGTGGCTTCATCCTTTGATCGACTGCCCAGCTCAGGTCAAGCTGGGGATTGGGTTTTTCTGTCTGTCTGCTTTCCCCTTTGGCTGCCTGTGTCTTTGCTTTCGCCAGTTTGTCGCGCTGCCATTCTCTTTCCTTCTTGTTAAGTGTTACTGAGTGAGCGCTTTCTTGGTTAGGTTTTTCTTGTCTTGACTGATTGACTCGACTAATGTTCCGTATTATTTTACCTCTCTCTCTCTCTCTCTCTCTCTCTCTCTCTCTCTCTCTCTCTCTCTCTCTCTCTCTCTCTCTCTCTCTCTCTCTCTCTCTCTCTCTCACACACACACACACACACACACACACACACACACACACACACACACTGAATGTACGAATGGATGCATGCTTTTGTGTGTGTGTGTGTGTGTGTGTGTGTGTGTGTGGTGTGGTGTGGTTATGTGTGTGTGTGTGTGTGTGTGGTGTGGTTAATGTGTGTGTGTGTGTGTGTGTGTGTGGTTAATGTGTGTGTGTGTGTGTGTGTGGTGTGGTTAATGTGTGTGTGTGTGTGGTGTGGTGTGGTTAATGTGTGTGTGTGTGTGTGTGTGTGTGTGTGTGTGTGTGTGTGTGTGTGTGTGTGTGTGTGTGTGTGTGTGTGTGTGTGTGTGTGTGTGTGTGTGTGTGTGTGTGTGTGTGTGTGTGTGTGTGTGTGTGTTCATTACCATCTTTGATTGGCAGGATCATCACCTGGCTACGCTGCCCATGTTTTTCAGACGGAGGGAGGGACGTTCGGAGACTTTGTGGGTAAGTAACTCTACCAACCTCGACGGCTTTTTGTTTTCCAGCAAGTGGTAGGTTGTTCCCCGTAAGTTCAAGTTATCTCCCGAGAAAGCCTTTGATAAAATGGCATACAGGATTGTGGACTAAACTCCTCTCTTGTGGTTTTGTTGGAAAGTTTTTTTTGATATTATCAGAATGTGTATGAAGGAATTGTTTCATGTGTTCCCTCAAATGGTGAAATGTCAGACTCATTCGCTATTCTCCAAGGCGTCCGCCAAGGTGAAAACCTATCTCCCCTTCTGCTTGCCTTTTATGTAAATGATAGAAATGTATATGAAACAAAACGGTGTTCCCGATTAGATATGTGGGACTAGACCTTGACGACAGAATATCTAATTACCTTAAACTTATGTAAATCCTATATGCTGATGACACAGTGATATTTTCTGACTCCGAAGACAATCTTCAGAAGGCATTTAATGTACTGCAATCATATTGTGACACATGGAAAATAAGTATCAATTGTTCAAAAACAAAGATAATGATCTTCTCTGATAAAAAAAAAAAAAAAAAAAAAAATTCTCATCATAATCCTTTTACACTTCATGGAAATACTCTAGAACATGTTACTTGCTTTAAATACCTCGGAATTACGTTTAATTTTAATGGAAACTTCAATCTAGCGGTGAAAGAGTTAAAAGATCAAGCAGACGTGCAATGATGGCTTTGCTACGTAAAAGCAGACAACTCCAGCTCCCAATATCTTGCCAGTTAGATCTGTTCAACTCACTTGTAAGGCTGATATGAACTATATGGCTGTGAAGTCTGGGAGGGTAGCAGTAACACATGTGTCAATATAATTGAATCTCTGCATTTAGAGTATTGTAAATACATTTTGAACTGAAAAGAAGCACGCCCAATTGTTTTGTATATGGTGAAACGGGCCACTTCCCATTGTTTATACACATACACACACGCTTAGTTAACTTTTGGCACAAATTATCAACAGACTCGTGTGTGAAATACTCGTCCTGTATGTTACATCCTTTAACTGAATGCCTAAACTTCCAAATACACATAGAAATGAATGGTTAATCAAAGTGAAGCAGATTCTAGATGAGAATGGATTATCGTTCGTGTGGCAATATCCTAAGGCTGTCACCACAGCTTGGCTGGAAAACAGCCTCACCCAGCGACTGAAAGATAGTTTTTCACAGAAATGGACAGAAAGCTGCCGCGGTTGTTCCCGAACCAGCAACTATATTCTATACAAAAGTCGGATTTGCTTTGAACAATACTTAGATGTTTTACCGCCGTGTGACAGGCTACCAATGTTAAAGCTCAGAACTAGCAATCACAAATTACCAATAGAAAAAGGGAACATATCAATCTATCCCATGAGGATAGATTATGTCCGCTTTGTAGCATGAATCAAATATGATGATTGTCGTGGTATTCTGTGCCAACTGTTTGGTTGCTGTGTATCTGATGATTGTTGTGGTATTCTGTGCCAATGTTTGGTTGCTGTGTATCTGATGATTGTCGTGGTATTCTGTGCCAACTGATTGGTTGCCGTCAATCTGATGAATGTCATGGTATTATGTGTTAACTGTTTGGTTGTCTCTCTGATGATGATTGTCGTGGTATTCTGTGCCAACGTTTTGGATGGCGTCTTTCTGATGAATGCCGTGGTATTCTGTGCCAACTGTTTGCCTGTCGTCTATCTGATGATTGTGGTATTCTGTGCCAACTCAGGTCTATCTGATGAATGTCGTGGTGTTCTGTGTTAACTGTTTGGTTGCCGACTAATAATTGTTGCAGCATTCTATGCCAAGTATTTGATTGCCGTCTATCTGATGAATGTCGTGGTATTCTGTGTCGACTGTTTGGTTGCCGTCTATCTGATGATTGTCGCGGTATTCTGTGCCAACTGTTTGGTTACCGTATACTTGATGATTTTCGTGCTATTCTATGCCAACTGTTTGGTTGCCGTCTATCTGATGATTGTCGTGGTATTCTGTGCCAACTTTTTGGTTGGCGTCTATCTGATGATCGTCGTGGTATTCTGTGTCGTGAAATAATATGCCAGCTGTTTGCTTGCTAGCTGCATCATGACCGTTATGGCATTCTCGGTGAACGTTTTTGGTTTCCACCCGATAATTGTCATGGTATTCTGTCATCTGTTTGGTTTTATCATTCAGACACTGACGAGAACAGTCGGCCCACTGCACCCCTCAAGCCTGCATATGAAATGCGAAAATCAGGTACCTGGACCTACCGATGGAGCTTACTCCTTCAAAGAATATTTTTAATGCCCTTCTTCTATTGTAAATGCAATCATTGAATGAAAAAAAAAAAATCATGGGTTTGGCTTGGAAAAAAATATATAACCGGCAGGTAAAATTTATTGTGATATTGGAGCGATCATTTTCACATAGAAATGATCATCATGTATAGTAAATGTTTTTGTAACATTTCGTTTTCATATATAGGTATGACTATCACTATATGTTAAAGGTTATTATAAATGGAAAACAGCTATTTTCACATGAAAGTGTATTTATCACTGTAATATGATAAAGGTCATTGTAACACGGAAAACAGTCATTTTCAGGTAAAAGAACATTATTTTTCACTGGTTTTGATGCAGTTTAGACAGATAACGAGTTAAAAGAGCGAAGAAACGAATCAAGCTAATTCCAGTGCGCTGTTAGCTGTGTAATGTGGCTGTCGTTTTCAGCTTCCAGACTTTGATGCCTTGGCAGACTTAGTGGTGTAGGCTGACAGTAGTCTGGGCAATGATACCAGTGTGCGTTCACGTGAATCATTGTTGTCTGTTTTCATAAATCAAAACCAAAACTGCCTCTTGTCATGAGTTATAACCATCTTTTTCAATGAGCCTCGATTACTGTTGTTATGAGTGATCACATACGACCGCCATATATGAAAGGAAACCGAGAAAAGAATGGCTGAAGAACAAACAACAACAACAACAAAACCCTAACAATAGTGATATTTACTGCTTTTTTTTTAAAGCATGTTCTTTGAAGATATTACAGATTTCATCTTGTTATGTCAGTCACGTGTGTGTGTGTGTGTGTGTGTGTGTGTGTGTGTGTGTGTGTGTGTGTGTGTGTGTGTGAATTTATACGTGCGTACCTGTGCATGACTCATTGAACGAATGATATGTGAACAGTGCTGTCAGCCATCGAGAAGAGGATGCAGGAGAACATCAGAGACGCCGAGAGTGTGGGCATTTCCATTGATGACCTCATTAAGGACGTGCGGGACAAAGGTAAACAGTCATAACCCATTCCTTGCCTGATCCAAAACGTGCAGAAGAAATGTAGTTAGAGTTCATCACGTGCCTGATCCATGACGTGCAATAAAAAAAAACTTAGATAAAGCTCATTCTGTGCCTGATCCATGACGTACAATAAAATGCAGGTAAAGCTCGTTATGGCTACTCCATGACGTGCAGTAAAATGCAGGTAAAGCTCGTTATGGCTACTCCATGACGTGCAATAAAATGCAGGTAAAGCTCGTTATGTCTACTCCATGACGTGCAATAAAATGCAGGTAAAGCTCATTATGTCTACTCCATGACGTGCAATAAAATGCAGGTAAAGTTCGTTATGTCTACTCCATGACGTGCAATAAAATGCAGGTAAAGCTCATTATGTCTACTCTCCATGACGTGAATAAAATGCAGGTAAAATTCATTATGTCTACTCCATGACGTGCGTAAAATGCAGGTAAAGCTCATTCTATGCCTGATCCATGACGTGCAATGAAAAATGCAGGTAAAGCTCATTATGTGCCTAATCCATGACGTGCACTAAATCGCAGATAAAACTCAACACGTTTCTAATCCATGACGTACAATAAAAGCTAGGTAAAGTTCATTACGTACCTGATCCATGACGTGCAATAAAAACTGAGTAAAGCTCATAAAGTACCTGATCCATGACGTGCAATAAAAACGTTCGTAAA
Source organism: Conus betulinus (assembly GCA_016801955.1). Classification (NCBI taxonomy): domain Eukaryota; kingdom Metazoa; phylum Mollusca; class Gastropoda; order Neogastropoda; family Conidae; genus Conus; species Conus betulinus. Next base: position 330,933 of record JADBJO010001042.1, on the reverse strand, counting down.
GCTCATAAAGTACCTGATCCATGACGTGCAGTAAAACGTTCGTAAAGTTCATAAAGTACCTGATCCATGACGTGCAATCCAAAACGTTCGTAAAGCTCATAAAGTACCTGATCCATGACGTGCAATAAAAACGTTCGTAAAGCTCATAAAGTACCTGATCCATGACGTGCTATACAAACGCAGGTAAAGCTCAGTACGTGCCTAATCCATGACGTATGAGAAAATCACAGGTAAACCTCATGACGTAACTGATCTATGACGTGCAGTCAAAACGCAGGTACACTTCATTATGTGTCTCATCCATGACGTGCGGTCAAAACGTAGGTAAAACTCAGTACGTGCCGACCCAAGATATGCCGGACAAATATAGGCTCGACTCATTCCTTGCCCGGCCTTGTCCACGACGTCCAAAAAAAAAATAAAAGTGGTGGGGAGGGGGGATGAAATGCCCTCCTTGACTTATCTAGGACAGGAAGAAAATAAAAAAGAAGGCATGACTCATTCCTTGCTTAATCTCAGACGCGCAGCACAAAGTTAGCGTGACCCATTTCTTGTCTGATTCAAGACATGCAGAACGAACGTAGACAGGGCTCAGGTCATGTCTTGCCTTGTCCAGAACGTGCATGATGAATTTGTATCATTATTCCTTCGTCGTATCCAAGACGTTTAGAGCGATCTATCTAGGTGTGGCTCATTCTTTGCCGTATGCAGCGGTGCAGACCGGAAGGTTACACTACTCATTCTCCCGTTATCCAAAACTGCAATAAAGGTTTGTACGTCGCATGCTTACGACTTGTGGCATATAGGTATAAACGTGAGTCAGTCGGTTTGTAGAACACTGAGATGTTAAGTTGTCCATCTTTATAAAGTTTTGTGAATGAATTAAACCCGGGACGTGTAAATCAGGGACAAAATGACCGATTCCTATCCATT
>JADBJO010001042.1:315000-325000 GCA_016801955.1 Conus betulinus | reverse complement strand
GGTTAGAGAGAGAGAGAGAGAGAGAGAGAGAGAGAGAGAGAGAGAGAGTTTTGGTCCTTCAGGAATTTACACATAAAATATAATTTAGTTTAGATTTACTTAAAGAAAAAAAATTCAGATCTTCCTGAAATCAATCAGATTCTTGATTGACAGTGACAAAAAAAATCTATTTGCCATGCTGAATCTTTGATTATAAGATAATCAGGCTCATGGAAAAGAAGAAAGAAAGACAATGGTCAAACCATCTAACGCAAGTTCAGTAACTTGCAATCCAGATCAGACAGATAATTGTTGCAGAGTTTTGTCCCTTGTGTAAGTACTTCGGGGAAATCTACTGGTCATTCTTGACCAAGATCACACTGGCCGTTAGTTTTTCAATATGCACTAAAATTGCATGTTCACACTCTTCCCAGCCTCAATGCTACTGGTCCATGGCTTCAAGGAAACTGCTGTTCAACCTCACCCCCCCCCCCCCGCTAGCCTCTCCTATACACAAATCCATAGATACATTCATCCTATACCCCATTCGGGGTTATGAAGGACTTAAAAAGTTAAAAAAAAAAATGAAAAACATAATATATATAGCGATAAACAATGTGCAGTGTGTTAAAACTACAATGGCCGAATGATTAAATGACTAGAGACTGAACGTAATTTGACAACATTTACGTCTCCACTCCACCAGAAATATCATATGGGGAAAAAAGATATATCCAACGGATGTAACTGGAGTGTTTCTTGCAGGTACGAACTGTGTTTACACACATGTGTTATTCTGATTCTTCCCCATTCAGAAAAACCACCACCACCTCAGAAACGGGTGTGAGTTTCGGGCACTTCCTCATAGGCTCTGTTGTCATAGGCGACCAGGTGCGGATGCTGCTGATGCGCCACCTCCCCGTCACCTTTCCTCTGGGAGGCCCGTGTAGACGGGATGAGCGTTGCCCTCCTCTCCTCTCCCTTCATCTCCATGTGATACCGCGGCAGGCCGACGGGACCCCTCGGGCTTCTGAAGATCAGGGGCCTCTGACCCTGAGACCATGAACATGTCGCCGGTGGTTTTGGAGCCGTTGGCTGGTTGGAAGTCTTTGGACAGCTGCCTTCGGCTTGTCCATGATTCTAGGGGTTGATTCAGCTTTTTGATGACCTGCAAGTGGAGACGGGTGAAGGTCGATGTCCATGTGAACATGGAAGGGGTGAGGGCTTCATATCTTTGTGGGGGAAAACAATCTGATTGAAGGATAAAAATGTTTTGGACACAAGGCAAGGTTGCAAACTCCTGTATTACGATACACATTTAGATTGGTTTCAAAAACAAAAAACAAACAAACAAATACCACCAAAAACAGTGATAGAAACCGCAGCAACAACAAGAATAGAACAAAGAAGAGTAACAACAGCAGTTGTAGAAACAATAGCTGTATCCGAAAGGAATTATGACTAAAAGTACCCCTACAATGATAAAACAAAAGTGAATTGTATCGCAGACAATGGATTATGTATATCTGTCTGGTTGTCCCCTCATAGATAAACACTCTTACGCATAATGTAAGAAATATGTAAACTATCAAATTGTGAATACAATGCATCCATTGATGATATTTTCATGTTCTACATTAGAAAAATAACAATATCTCCTTCAGCCCGCAAAAAGCTAGAGAGAGAGAGAGAGAGAGAGCTGGGAACAGTTGATCGTCTGTTGCAATACAAAATACAGTTCCTCAGCTGAAGGGGCCTTTTCCTTTATCTGTCAACCTGTCTAATTGTCTGACCGTCTATCTGTCCTTCTGTCCACTCGCCCATCGTTCTGATTTTCACTCACTCCTTCCATACTGTGTGTGTGCTGCTCACGCGCGAATTTGAGTGTGTGTGTGTGTGTGTGTGTGTGTGTGTGTGTGTGTGTGTGTGTGTGTGTGTGTGTGTGACCCGAAGTTCCCTCAGAAAATTTGAAGACAATCCCCGATTCCGTTCTACCCTTGGGAATTCGTATCCTTCCGCATTCGAACAGCGGAGACATAGACCATGGAGTAGCGCGTGATTCGTCCACATTTCTTGACGACCCTCCATGGACTTTTCTCACATCCCGGAGATCCGCTTTGACCACAGTTCATATCGTAAAGACTCCAATATCTCTTTGGCATACAAGACTTTTTTCAACGAATAACGTTCTAAATTTCGTACCTTTCAAAGAGTATTTGCTGATGGCTCCAAATCTGAAGAGGGAATTGTTTGTGCTCCGTATTGCGCTACAGCTCCCTTTCAGAGATGTTTTGAGCACATTCCCACAGAGAGTTCCATCTGCACAGCTGAGCTGACAGAGGTTGTCCTGGCTTTCCAATAGTAGTCTCTAATCAAAACATCGACCCTCTCGTTCGTTCTCTCTGACATTATTTCTGCTTTGAAGCTCACTGCTGTAACCTCAAGCACCTTTAACTTTGGATATTATTTGAACTGTACACCTCTCTTACATCTGAGGATTACAACCTAGGTTTTGCTGGACATGTCGGCATTTGTAGCAATAAACTGATCGATCAACTTGCCAAGGATGCCACAAGTAGAAAGTTCAGCAGAGATTCTTTGATCCTCACACCATCTGAAACCCAAAGCTCAGGCTCAGGTCAAAGACTACCTCTGGTGAGAGCAATGGAGCTCGCAGGCCGACAAAAATAATCCAGATCCGTCCCCCAACTCCAAAGAGTTTTTACCCTATGTCACTGGCGGTCGTAAAGAATAAGAAAAAAAAATGCAGTCTTGTGCCGTTTGCGCTCAGGCCATTCCTCTTACCCTCACCCGTATCTTTTAAAAAGGCGAGGAGGCTAGCTAGCTCCGAGGTGTACTGCACGTGATGTACTACTCACTACGAGACCTGTTCTTTCAGAGTGTTGGGACTTACATGATGTCAGACATAAACACTTTACAGCAGACTTCATGAAAATCTTGTTCAGAAATGCACCATCTGAGAGGATTTTCAAGTTTTCGAAGGAGATGAAGTTTTTTTTTTGTTTGTTTGTTTTTTTTTCATTTCATCTAAGATTTTGCGGAAGAAAGATTTTAAACGAAATTCCAGTTGTATTATTAGAATTATGTAATCCGTTTTAAGAGTTCACTTAAACGACATGACAGCCCTAATATGGTCCTTTGCAATCCGCTGGGATTTAAGCAACAAATCTCTCTCTCTCTCTCTCTCTCTCTCTCTCTCTCTCTCTCTCTCTCTCTCTCTCTCTCTCCCCACCTTCCAGACGCCCCCTTTGCAGGTATAGTAATAGAACCATCCAGGGATGAAGATGCTGGGGCACAGGACACAGCCCCAAGCCAGCAGCTCAGCCCACCAGGGGAAAAGACCTTCTCATTGGCCGTCAGGGGCACGTACTGGTAGGCTTTGAAGATAATCACACCCTGGAAAAGAAGAGGAAGAAGAAGGAATGAAATTCTTTCAGCGGTAAGACGACTACAACAATGGCAACACAAGACCACAAATAGATGGGCGCGCCACGAGCCAGGAAACAAACTAAAGCTGGCGTAAAAGCAACAACAAAACAAACAAAAAACAACAACAACAACAGTCAAACCAAACTAACAAACGTATACTCTCCAGAATAACACACGTTAAAATGGGGGAAGGGGAGTGCAGTTGAAGAGGTGAGGAGTGGAAAGGGAAAGTAGGAATATCAGTGACATTATTTTTCCTTGTCATTTTTGTAAAACGTGAGTCACAGGTTCCTGTTTGTTTATTTGTTTGGCATTTGAGTGAGTGAAGGGAAATGCCACTGGATATATTGAATTCTCTGCAGTACTGACTCTCTTCGTACACCAATAAAAACTCTAAATTATATGGATAAATAAAAAAACAATAACAAGAATAACAATCAAAGTTGATAATCCTGACGCGACGATGACGACGACGACGATGATGACGATGATGATGATGATGATGATGTTGTGATGATGATGATGATGATGATGATGAATGACAACGATAATTGTCAAAAACAGTAATCTGCTATAAAACGGTTATCAGAACAAAACAAAACAAAAACAAACAGCAAATCAAAACAAAACAAAACAAAACAAACAAAAACCTCTCTTACCGTCAGCATCACAGGGGAAATGAAAATCCAGCAGACTACGAAATACTTGTAAGGACCCCGCTGGATCATCGCTTTGATATCCTTCGTGAACTCCGTGTGACCTGGTATAAGAGAACATAACAAAACAGAACAGAACTGTGTGAAAGAGAATAGGACAGAAGCGGATATTGCATTAGAATACTAAAATGAAGCACGACCTGAAAGTTATGGCAACCAGTACAACAAGCTTGGCTTTGTCAGAAAAGACGAAAAAATTTTTTTTTTTTCTGAGCTATGAACATTGGAAGTCTCAGAGTATGTGTGTGCCGGGCAACTGATCCTGCGTCCCAGCAATGCTGGAAAAAGCGGGTGCCTGTTTACATGGGAAAAAAAAACTGCTTCCCGTCGAGTACTAACCTGCCTACCTATACTGCTACATTGTGCATAAGCAAGGAGCCACGCCACGCCCACCATAGAGTTGGAACGTCAAGAGAGTGACAGTGACAGATATGGGGCAGGTGATATCATATCCAGGTCAGTCTCAAAATAATGCCGTCTGGCTGCTCCATTAGGAGCATTTCTTCTTCCTGGCGTTCGCTAGCTAGACGACCGCCAGTTCGGGTGACGAATAATCCCGGTTTTCGTTTTGTTTTGTTTTGTTTTTTTGTTTTCTTGTCTTGTTCTTTTTCTCAGTTCTCGTTGGCAAGTGTAGACTTTGGTCTTTAGCGAAGCGTCCAGTGGCCACAAGAGTCGTCAATTTGTTGGTTCATGAAGGGAGCCTCTCTGGAGCTCATACTCCCCCCCAGTCTGGTCTTCCTGTCCCCAGGGACAGTTAGAGAGGGTAGCCGTCTGGTCTTCCTGTCCCCAGGGACAGGCTGGAGAAGACATCAGTCTGGTCTCTCTCTTGTCCCCAGGGACAGTTAGAGAGGGTAGCCGTCTGGTCTTCCTGTCCCCAGGGACAGTTAGAGAGGGTAGCCGTCTGGTCTTCCTGTCCCCGGGGACAGTTAGGGTATCCGTCTGGTCTTCCTGTCCCCGGAACAGGTTGGAGACGACATCAGTCTGGTCTTCCTGTCCCCGGGAACAGGTTGGAGACGACATCAGTCTGGTCTTCCTGTCCCCGGGACAGGTTGGAGACGGCATCAGTCTGGTCTTCCTGTCCCCGGGGACAGGTTGGAGACGGCATCAGTCTGGTCTTCCTGTCCCCGGGGACAGGTTGGAGACGACATCAGTCTGGTCTTCCTGTCCCCCCGGGGACAGGTTGGAGACGACATCAGTCTGGTCTTCCTGTCCCCGGGGACAGGTTGGAGAGAGCACCAGTCTGGTCTTCCTGTCCCCAGGGACAGAGGAGAGGACACCAGTCTGGTCTTCCTGTCCCCAGGGACAGGCTGGAGAGGACACCAGTCTGGTCTTCCTGTCCCCAGGGACAGGTTGGAGAGGGCACCAGCCTGGTCTTTCTCTCCCCCCCAGGGACATGTTGGTTGGAGAGGGCACCAGTCTGGTCTTTCTCTCCCCAGGGACATGTTGGTTGGAGAGGGCACCAGCCTGGTCTTTCTCTCCCCAGGGACATGTTGGTTGGAGAGGGCACCAGTCTTGTCTTTCTCTCCCCAGGGACAGGTTGGAGAGGGCACCAGTCTTGTCTTCTCTCCCCCAGGGACATGTTGGTTGGAGAGGGCACCAGTCTTGTCTTTCTCTCCCCAGGACATGTTGGTTGGAGAGGGCACCAGTCTTGTCTTTCTCTCCCCAGGGACAGGTTGGTTGGAGAGGGCACCAGCCTGGTCTTTCTCTCCCCCAGGGACATGTTGGTTGAGAGGGCACCAGCCTGGTCTCTCTATCCCCAGGACAGGTTGGAGAGGGCACCAATCTGGTCTTCCTGTCCCCAGGGACATGTTAATTGGAGATGGTACCAGTCTGGTCTTTCTATCTCGAAGGAAGGTTGGAGAGGATACCAGTCTGGTCTTTCTATCCCCAGGGACAGGTTGGAGATGGTTACCAGTCATATCTTCCTGTCCCCAGGGACAGCTGGGAGACGGTACTGGTCCGGTCTTCCTGTCCCCAGGAGGGGTCAGGTTAAAGACAACACCACTCTTCTTCCCTTCCTTCCAGTGAATGTGACAGGTCAGCCTGTAGTGCCCGGTGTGGAGCCTGGTCAACCACTGATCATCGTCCCATGACATCGCTGGCGTTGTAAGCGTCCTGATGATTCCTTGCATCTCATGCCGTTGATGCATGTCACAGTGTAAGACAAAGCGGAGTGGTACGATTGCCGGTTTCTACATTTGCCCAGGAAAAGCCTGAGCGTGACAGGTACGGTACGATGCAACAGGTGATTTTTTCTCACAGGGCTGCCTTAAAAGCTGAGCGTCTCCAGAAGTTGTAACAAACACGTGTAAAAAGTAAAGAAACATTGTCTTTTTTTTTTGTCTTTTTTTTTGTTTTAGGTTTTTTTTGTTTGTTTGTTTTTTGTTTTGTTTTTCTTTTTTAGTTCTGTGTGCTTTGTGTTCCGTCTGTGCCGAGTTCTGTTGATGCTTTTGTGTTCATTCGTTGGGAGCTATGGACGGTAAGAGTCTTACCATTGGAGCAAAAGTTACCGTCCCTATTTGGTATTTACTAAATTCTCTTCAAGTCCTGGTTTATCAAAGCTGCATGCCTCGCAGCCTAGCAGAAAGGAAATGGTTTGGAGTTATGGACGAGAAACTGTCTTATCATTGGAGCAAAAGTTATCGTTCTTATATTGCATTTACTAAGTTCTTCATTTCCTGGTTCATCAAAGCTGTAGGCCTCGCAGCCTAGTGTAGAAAGGAAATGGTTCATCATGCATAAACCGTGTCTTGTGTGTAGACTGCTTTTTGTCGACTGTCTGCCAAGGATTCGTATCGGCTGAAGTTCCAGATGAGGGCTTAAAATGTGGAACATGGTTTAGGGAAGCGCGACACTTTAGACCAAATGGTCTTACCCTGAAATCCCCCCTTCCTCCCAGCCCCCCCCCCCCCCCCCCCCCCCCCCCTCCACCTTCGTTCACATACTACTTGTCCGTTCCAAGATAACATAACATAACATAAACATACATAACATAACATAACATAACATACATATATAACATAACATATCATAACATATCATAACATATATCATATCATAACGATATACGATATGACGCGGCACGACATGACATAATGTAATATAGTTTAAAATTATATAAGAAAAATAGCAACTAAAAATTGAATAGTGAACAGAATACGTCTGGGAGGTCAATCTTTGATGCACTAAAAACACATATTGAAAAAAACAGTAAACAGTGTGTGTGTGTGTGTGTGTGTGTGCGTGTGCGTGTGCGTGCGCGCGCGTGTGTGTGTGTGTGTGTGTGTGTGTGTGTGTGTGTGTGTGTGTGTGTGTGTGTGTGTGTGTGTAAAACGGACCCATTCAACAAGCACATTCATCAACGTACACACAAGAAGACAACTTCCACTAAAAGCAAACGAAGAGACTCAACTTAAGGAAACAGACCTCCTTGACTCATAAAATCAAGGTTACAGTGTATCACAAAACCTAAACTGAAAGTGCGAATCTATGCCTGGTAATGGCACACAGATTCAGTTCTGCTGTAATGATGACGATGGGCAAGGTTTAGAAACAAGTGGGCCAGAATGCAGAATGGGGCAAGACTAGAACTCAGAACGTTTAAAAGCTGATAGAAAAACATCATCGAACATTGATTTAAAAAGCAGTATGCCTCAGAAAGGTCCAAAAAAGCTGTATACAAAAGGCAATACTTAGAAAGGAAATGTACCTAGAAAAGCAGTATACCTCAGAAAGGCAATGTACCTTAGAAAAGCAGTATACCTCAGAAAGGCAATGTACTTAGAAAAGCAGTATACCTCAGAAAGGCAATGTACTTAGAAAAGCAGTATACCTCAGAAAGGCAATTGTACCTTAGAAAAGAATACCTCAGAAAGGCAGTATATACCTCACTAAGAAAAGCAGTATATCAGAAAGGCAATGTACCTTAGAAAAGCAGTATACCTCAAAAGCCTCAGAAAGGCAATGTACCTTAGAAAAGCAGTATCCCTCAGAAAGGCAATGTACTTAGAAAAGCAGTATCCCTCAGAAAGGCAATGTACCTTAGAAAAGCAGTATACCTCAGAAAATATACCTTAGCAGTATACCTCAGAAAGGCAATGTACTTACAAACCTCAGCAAGGCAATGTACGTCAGAAAGACAATGTACCTCAGAAAAGCAGTATACCTCAGAAAGGCAATGTACTTAGAAAGCAGCGGACGTCAGAAAGACGATGTACATCAGAAAAGCAATGTACGTCAAAAAGGCAATGTACCTCGGATAAGCAATATACATAAAAAAAAGGAATTCCTCGGAGAAGCAATATACATCAAAAAGGCAATGTACATCAGAAGATTGATAGTACCATCCCCCGCACCCGCCATCCCCACCCCCCGAGAGGCAAGAACGAAAACGTCTTATGTCAAGTAATCAAACCACGCACCAACTGACACATCTTTTCATGTAGTCTGAAGTTTATCTCAGAACAAGAGTGGGATCAAGTGAAATTGACAGTTGATTGTACGAATCGGTAAGGAAAAGAAAGGAAAATGAAACTTCGAGAATATTTCTATGATAATGACGTACAATAAATAACAATAACGACAGCACATTTGACTATATTCTGCTGCTGGCTAAATCTTAAGTCTACAAATATAAGTTCGAAGGTAGACAACCTCAATTCCAACAATACACTTCATATCTGAAAAGAAGAAAATGAAATTGAAAAATATGCCAGCCGTATAGGTATGTCTCAGAAGAACTCACTGGCACGATGGCATGTACATCTACCTCTCTTGGAATAACATATTCAGAACTTCGTAAGTGCAGAATTTTTTTTTTTTTTTACGATTTAGGCAGATGTATAATATGTACTTTTTCATATTTGCTAGTGCTTGTATGTATGTACACTGTTTGCGCAAAAGGAAAAAAAATAAGACTGTTTAAGAAAATTACAACAACAATGACATCAATGAAGAAAGAAAAAAAAGGTTGCAGGCAGTTTCCTTAGCGCTGCAGTGCCAGCTGACCGTAGATCCAGGCGATGCAGACGAGTTCAAACAGGCCCACCAGCAGCGTGGGAAAGCCCACCACATACCCGTCCACGATGTCCAGCAGGTAGCTGCCCCCCTGGAATAACACGGGGGGAAACCCACTAGATAATATATGAGAGAGAGAGAGAGAGAGAGAGAGAGAGAGAGAGAGAGAGAGAGAGAGACAGACAGACAGACAGACAGACAGACAGAAGACAGACAGACAGACAGACAGACAGACAGACAGACAGAGATGCCTCCCTAGAATAATACTGAAAAAAAATATAATGAGAGCATGCATGCATGCGCGTTTGTATGCGGGCGCGTGCGTGTATGTGTGTGTGTGTGTGTGTGTGTGTGTGTGTGTGTGTGTGTGTGTGAAATGTGTGTGTGTGTGTGTGTGTGTGTGTGTGTGTGTGTGTGAACGAAGAGAAAGAAATGTATCATCTTAAACTAGAGTTCATAGTCCTATGTTTTGATCAATTAGGAGAGCGTGCGTAGCACACACACACACACACACACACACACACACACACACACACACACACACACACGTGTGTGTGTGTGTGTGTGTGTGTGTTGTGTGTGTGTGTGTGTGTGTGTGTGTGTGTGTGTGTGTGTGTGTGTGTGCTGTTTATGTTGTTTCGTTCTTGTTGCCTTTGATGTTATAAAAGGGTGATGCGCGTACAACGGTGAGGAAGACGACCACAGTGATGACAACGAGCTCGATGGAGACGGCAACGGTGATAGGGGTAACAACGATGACGACGACAGCGATGATGCTGCCTACCTGCGTGACCATGGGCAGGCCGAGGATGAAGCCGAGCAGAACGACGATGACCCTG
>JADBJO010001042.1:292500-300000 GCA_016801955.1 Conus betulinus | reverse complement strand
ACAGAGAGAGAGAGAGAGAGAGAGACATACAGACAGACAGACAGACAGACAGAGGAGAGACAGAGACAGAGACAGACACAGACAGGCAGGCTGGCAGGCAGTCAGACAGACACACAGGCAGGCACAAAAACAGGGAAACTGAGTGATGACAGATAGTCACACACACACACACACACACACACACACCACACACACACACAGAGAGAGAGAGAGAGAGAGAGAGAGAGAGAGAGAGAGAGAGAGAGAGAGAGAGAGAGAGAGAGAGAGAGAGAGAGAGAGAGAGAGAGGACTGAACGACTCAATGTATTTTACAGTACGATCACCGACCTGTGTACATAGACGGGTGCAATTGATGCACACATAAACTAAAAAATAGAGTGGGCACGCACGCACACACACACACACACACACGCGCGCTCGCGCGCGAGCGCGCAACCCCGAAAATAACAAATAAGCAAAAACCAGAAACCACATACCAATAGACAATAGTCTCTCATGAGAGGAGGCACTGAAATAAAACATACCACGAGTAGTGCTTCTAGACCGGGGCTGGTGACATATATTGTTCTTCTCTTTGCTTCAGAGCATGAAAAAAAAATGAACGTAGCAACGTCCCCGGTAACCGAATAGCTTTTGTTTTGTAACAGGCATTGTAACAAAGGGTTTCAAACATCCCGTATGTATTAAGTCAGATATTTCTCTCTTAAATTGTTATTTTTGGACAAATTATGAGCACATGCTGATCTATCATATATAATCTTCTAATCTAATACAAAATGGACAGTTTTTGGACAGATCTCAATACCGCTGATTTACATATGCTGTAAATCACAGTTTCAGATGTTTTAATTTAAGATGGAATCCATTCCATTTCTTGCGAGCCAAAAACGTGATTGTAGACTTTCTCTTGCTGCCCAACCACACAATTAAGTGTTCTTAAAGTTTGCTCTTAACCCTGAGTAAGAATCAACATTGTTTAGTTGTTTTTTTTTTTTTTAAGCTTTTCGTCAGATGTCCTGTCCCGATTTAAAGATAAAGAATGTATCGACAGCAGATTGGCTGATTTTGACTTCCGAATCCGCTGTTTTTAAAACTTTTGTGTCTGCATCTTCTTTAGTCCTGCGAGCAAGTATGTCAGCACACAAGACAATAAGTAAGGAGACACTGTATCTCACTGGTGACAACATCTTTCTATTTAAAAGTTTGGAGACACTTTTTTTCTGTGTGCGGTTTTATATTTTCTTAAGATGTGAAGACCCACCTGTGTAGTTCTTTACCAACCCAAAGTCGTTGTACTGTACGACTAGCTATGTATGTATGTATGATTAGCTAAGTGAATCGAAAACATTTTCAAAGTCTTTTGAAATAAGTAAACGTAGTAAATCTCGTTTATCAAGATAATAATGCCATCATAAATCGTTCGAATACTAAGTAAACGTGATAAGTGTCTTTTATCAAATTAAGGATGCAATCGTAAATCGTTCAGATACTCTTTTATCAAGATAGTAATGCCATCATAAATAGTTCGGATATTATCTTCGATGTATCTTCCAGGTACGAAACGAGATGGATCCTCGTGACTTTTTTTTTTTTTTTTTTTTTTTTTTGGTTGGTTTGGTTTGTTTGTTTGCTTAATGTAAAACGCATTTGATGCTGTTAGCTATGCAAGTTGATCCGATTTCATGTATCACGTTTGAAAATGTTACTGGCTGCCAGTTCTTGAGATACTCTCCAGGTGTGTCTCTTTTTGAAATGCAAATGATGATCCCTTCTACTTGTGTAACTGACATCTCGCCTTCGAGGCAACATTGTCAATCATTCCTACCTGTTTTCAGAAAGAACAAAAATATACAGTCATTCCATTCGTGCCTGTGCTTTTTACAATTTTTCTTCTTCTTTTTTTTTTTCAGTGCGACGGGTGCAGCTTCAAATGTTAAGAATCTTTCTAGAGCGCAAGATTCAGTCCTTGTTAATTTTGGAAGTTTTGCACTGATATGTCGGCGTCCATTTTCTGTGTGTTTCTCATCGCATATAGTGACTGGTGACAATTCCTTGTTTGTTTGTTTTTTAAGTACGTCATCGGTTTCAGACAATAGTTCTCCTCTGTCTTATTCATTTCATGTAACTAAACCGTCAAAATGCTTTTTTTCCTTCTGGAGGACAAAAATGTGTGCGTTTTCTCTCTTCACTATGAAAGCTGTAGATCTAGGTATCATGCCGTCCATTTTGTTTTCACTCTAGGGTTCATGCCGTCCATTTTGTTTTCACTTTTAATTTTGGTCGTTTTTTTTTTCCCTCAACATCATTTTGTCAGTATCATGTAAATGTATTTTGTTCGCTAATTCTGTGATGCCTTTTTCGATATGTGTTCTGCATCAAATGACTTCTTCTCTCTCACACATCATTAAAATTAAAAAAAAAAAAAAAGTTTATACGAAATATTGGACTGGATTTCTTTGTTTAGAATTTGGTCTACATTCTCTGGGTTGCAAGGCATTTCTGAATATTTGCTTGCTTTTCTTAGATTTTTTTTTATTTCTAAATCTTAGTGGGAAATATATTTCACGGAAGAGGGCCTAAATGAAAAAAAAAAAAAAAAAAAAAAAAAAAGAAACAAACAAGCAAAGCAAAACAAAACCAAACAAAACCTTCTGCTCTTCATCAAGTCTGGATTCAAGACCGGTGTCGACAAAGAATGGCCACTTTTCTATCCCTATAAGTATAACATTTCAGCATTCCCTGCGAATGTGACCAGATAGACTTACACTAGAAAAAAAGTCTGTACGACGCTCCTGGAGGGGATGTTAGTATTCTTCAGCTGTACCTGTGTACCCAGGACTGATTTCTCCCCAAGTATCGATAAGCTGTAATTATGTCATCATGCGTGTAACCCACGTTCTGTGATTCAGGATTACTTACGTACTTACGTTACGTGTGTGTGTGTGTGTGTGTGTGTGTGTGTGTGTGTGTGTGTGTGTGTGTGTGTGTGTGTGTGCGCGCGCGCGCGCGCGCACGTATGTGTGTGTGTGTATGTATGATTTTGTGACAGAGAGAGAGGCACGTGAGACACACACACACACACACACACACACACACACACACACACACACACACACACACACACAGGAGGAATAGACAAACAAATCTAAAACCAAACGATTGTCGAAAGAAAGAAGGGAGAGAATGGTCAAAAAAAAAAAAACAAAAAAACAAACAATCACACACACACACACACACACACACACACACACACACACAACACACACACACAGAGAGAGAGAGAGAGAAGAGAGAGAGAGAGACGAGAGAAAAGAGCAGGAGGGAACGAAGAACATAACATTGTTAATACCGTCCATTGACCCTCATTCTCATCTCTGCACCCAGACTCACTCACAGCATCTCCCGGCGTCTTGCCATCACCAGACACATCTTTCTCTGGCCACTGCAGAATGTTCACCTTCCATGGTCAAGCACTATCTGCTCCTCTGCTTCACACACAGAGGGAAGCGGTCGTATCTCTCTCGCTCTCTCTCTCTCGGGGTTGAACCAACCGAGCGGACTCGTGCGTGACCTTGCTTCATCCCAACTGATTAATATATATAGTGGTGTAGGCTTCAACATCCGGGGCGTTGTAATGAAGACAACGCTGCGAATTAAGCCAGCAGAAAAGATGTGTGACAAGAAACGAACAGATATGGGCCTTTAAGGTCGGTTGGTCCCTGGTATCGTTGTTTACACGAACAGATATAGACCCTTAAGGTCGGCTGGTCCCTGCTGTTCTTGTTTACACGAACAGATATAGACCCTTAAGGTCGGTTGGTCCCTGCTGTTTTACACGTGAAACGAACAGATATAGACTCTTAAGGTCGGTTGGTCCCTGCAGTTGTTTTTACACGGTTTTTAGGAGGAATATGAAAAAGTGGGGAGGGGGGGGGGGGGGCGGACATGGTGAGTTATTCAAATGGAATGAGTGGGTCGAGGTTATGGCTGTGTTGTTTAGTGTGAGAGAACTGGGAATGGGAGGTGAGGTGGGGGTGGATATATTTTATCGTTGTTTACATGTTAAAAGAGAAAGATTGGACCCTCAATCATGTTGACGGTATTTGTATTGGACTTATACACGACACAAAGCAACAAATACACGGCAGTCGTGTTAAGAACTCTCTGGTCTCTCTCTCTCTCTCTCTCTCTTCTCTCACGTCAACGAACACACACACACACACACATTACACACACACACACACACACACACACACACACACACACACACACACACACACAGTCCAGTGTCCAGGATGGGGGAGTCGTGATGGTAATGCTTAAGTTTACTAAGTTGATCTATTATATAGTCAGGCTTAACACACCAAGGTTATCTTTGCACTCATACACGCAAATGCACACTTATGCACCGACCAAACACGCATTCGTTTCTTTCCTAACACGACTGAGAACAAGAATACAATATCTATGCTACTTATAATTACGCATGAACAATCCGATCATGACAAAATGGAATAATCAACACATAAAGGATCGATACTTTCTAATTCCAGGTATATAAAAAATGGCTTCTTATCTGGCCAGGTTTCACACACACACAACCACGCTTTCACACCACACCACAGTTCTTGAACAAGTCACTTCGAGTTTTCTTCAGCGCTGGGTGATGGTGACGCCCTTGGTTGACTGGCTCCAGGTTTCAGGACTGGGTCTTCGTGGTCGTCTCTGGGAAACCGACGTAGAAATCTTCTTCTTCGTCTCTTTCAACCACCTCTGGGTTCAAACTCAGTTTGTCTCTTTTCACCCACCTCTGGGCTTTTAAACTCAGTCTTTTCTCTTCCAGCTTGTCTCTTACCCTAAGACCATGCTGTCACTTCTGTCTCCCAGACCATGTTTCTCTTGACCCTACTCTGTCCTGCTCACTCTCCTCTCCTCTCTCTCCTCTGTCCTTCTCTCTCTCTCTCTCTCTCTCTCTCTCTCTTGTGTGTGGTCTTCTCCTCTGCCGTCACGTTGTTCTCCCTCAGTTTATATAGGGATGGACACAAAGGATTTCCCTTTGGGCCATGCCTTTGTCCCTGTTATACTGAATTCTTCTTTCGCTACATTTCCACACATCAGCATTTACACACATCCCTACCTAATTGATTAGCAAACAACCACTTGGCACCAGATGAACATCGAAAATTCTTGCCGACTCCGGGACCACTTTAACACAGTAATCATTCTAGAGAGAGCTACGACAACAACGTCCACACGCATTCAACCAGCCTGACAAAGTCTCAACGCAGTGGTCTCATGCCCCCACGGCAATACCATCCACAGGTGTTCAAGCTGGATCTGGTCAACAGAGCCAGCAAGGGCAATGGGACAACGTGGGAGAATGCGCACCCAAAGAAGTCTCAACTTGGAACGGCATTTTGGCACATGGCCCTTCTCAGGATCAGCTTCATTCTCAGATCTGCATATGACCTTCTGCCCTCAAATGCAAACCTGGTGAAGTGGGGAAAAACAGACGATCCTTCATGCCCCCTCTGCCATGAAAATCAATGAATCTCTAGAATGAGAGTGGAGCATGTCCTTAGCTCATGTAAAGTTTTTCTGGCTCAAGGAAGGTACACATGGAGGCACAACCAAGTGCTCAAAGAGATTGTACAAGTAGTCTGGGCTAGTACCAACACCACAAAAGGGAAAAATCAGGACTCCAAAAGCACCCGCAACATTCTTCACGGCAGGAGGCAGCGAATCATGGCCAAGAACAACAGTGCCACTCAGAACATGCAGTAAGAGTCTGCTGGACGGGGCAGATGACTGGGAGTGCACTGCAGACCTCCCAGAATGAAAGAGTCACCCAGAGATCATCAGCAAGAGTGGCATGAGACCAGACATAGTAGTCCACTCTCAGTCAACCAAGCAGCTGATCATGATCGAGCTCACGGTGCCATATGAGAATAGAATGGAGGTAGCTCAAATCTACAAGACTAAAAAGTATGCTGATCTGGCAAACAGCCTGAGGAGAGAAGGCTATCAGGTCAAAGTCCTCACTGCAGAAATTGGAGCTAGGGGGTTTGTAGGAACGTCTGCATACAGCCTAATGAAACAGCTCTCAGTTGCAGGGAGGGAAAAAAAACAGAGCCCTGAAAGCAATGGCAGAAGCAGCAGAGAGGTGTGTTCAAGCTGGATCTGGTCAAGGAGGAACAAAAGTGAACTTCATAAGGCTTAACTTTCCTACAAATATCAGGTGTCCCAGTGGCTCAGTGGTTAGTGCGCGCGAGTCATTAAGTGGAAAATGAGCATGTCCAGAGGGGTCATGGGTTCGAATCCCAGCCATGGCTCGTCCCGAGATGGGAAAAAAAAGGGCAGCAGAGGGACATCCGGAGTCATGAACCGGGTGTGGCCCAACCCCCCTAGAGTGTCAGGAGTTAAGGGCCGAAACACTTGCTTGAAGGGGGCTTCTCTTCTGAGGACTCTCTGCTGCCACGCTCTCCACGAGTTTCTTTCTACTGAACGAGCCCAAGACTCCTGCTCTTCAAGACTCTTTGCAAAGCAACCTCAGCTGACCGAGTATTTAGCGCCTACTCGATGCTCCGAGGTCCTAGTGGTTACATTCTCCCCCCTTTCGCCGTCGGGAAGGTTGGCACTCGGGAGCGTCCTTACTACCTTAGGTGCCATCTGTCACCTGACCACTTCGACCTCCTTGGCACACAGTTCGACCGTGTGTGCCAGGGTGAGGGCATATTGCTAATCGGCCCATTAGTTATTTCTCTATCACTCATGGCATTCTTTGCCTCTAAGCGCTTAAGGCCTTTTGTGAGAGGTTTCACACACACTTCACACACACACACACACACACACATTGGTTACAATGAGAGAAGAGAGATATGTCAAAAATGAGAGATGTTTTCGAGGGTATGATTTTCCTTAGCTCTAATAGGCCTGCATTCTTTTTTCACGTTTACGTCTTTCATCTATAAAATCATAGCCAAATATAATTTATACATTTGTACTGTACTCAAAAAAAAATTGTCATTTGTTAAAAGGCATCATTTTCTTCTATCATCGATCAAGGCTGTTTATTTTCAGTCTCTGCACCTCATATTTTGACATTCCTTATATAGCTTGGGATAGTATAGGTCCTCATGTTGTTTTTTCAAGGCGCCACTTTTAGCTCGCAGCGAACGCAAGGAACACTTCTTGAATACGGATAGAGAAATAATGAAGGGCAACTGTGACAAGATGCATAAATTGGATTTGCCACGCCATAGGGTTCAGAGCAAATGTCAGAAAAAGCGCGAGGCTGATGAATTGAGTGGTGACGAGGGAGCGTAGAGATTCTGGTTTGGGCGTTAGCTCTGTATCACGGACTGTCTGTCTGTCTGTCTGGATAACTGTATGTGGAGAAAAGGCCTCTGGAGAGCATGGGAAGACAGAAGTCTGATTTTACTTCACCCACACAATAGGCAGGAAAATGCAACACGAATTGACAGCACCAATTCTACATAT
>JADBJO010001042.1:267500-287500 GCA_016801955.1 Conus betulinus | reverse complement strand
CACACACACAGAGCGTTTTCTTGCTGTTGTGACACATTGCCAAAGTGGAATGTTGCTATGTCGTTGAAGTGGTATATCACCAGAATGGTATGCTCCTGTAGTCGAATGTGGATATATCACTTAATTGGACTTGCTAAGCTGGAAGTCACTTTGTTAGGAGCTCTAAAAGTGGAATGACGCCTACATGCTGCCTGATGGTTTGATGTATTTGTTGATTGGTGACATGATGCTCAGCATCTTGCGCTAACGTCTTGTTTCCATGGTTAGGATCCTTCTTTCCTTCATTACATCTGAGCATTCATCTTTAAAAAAAAAATGAGTACATTCATACTGCTTGCTAAAAGGGAAAGAATGTGAGGAGATTGTGCTGTGAGCTACAGTGAAACAATGTTGCAACAATGTCTCGTCTCTTGATCAACGCACATTCAGATGTAGTTAATCATTACAAACTCTCAGGAGATTTTAACATATACACGTCTTTAATGAAACAATGTGACCAAAAAATAATCATTCACTTTCTTCCACAGATCTGAAACCGTGCTTCATAACATCAATTTAATGAGTGTCCATTGCAACAGAACATACAAATAACAGTCTGCAACATACATCTGCCTGCATGAACAGAAACCAGAAACTCATTTACTCCTTTCTGCGGAGTCATACAAATATATTTTGCACACAAAAAGACATGCACATATACTAACAGAACCAATGCTTGCATCCAGGAAGGAAATAAACCACAAAATGGTAATAATGGTTAACTCAATGGCAACATACTGAAATTTGACTCTTTTGAACAAAAGAAAATGACAAAAAAAAAAACCAACTCTAACAAAATCAATGTGTACTCTTCAGACTTGAGTCATACGAACTTTAACAGATTCGTAAGTTAATCATATTTACTTTTTAAAATTTCTGGATTTTTCACAAGTACTGTATGTAAATTTCTGCAGTTTTAACCCTTTCACATCCCTACAACCAGGTTTACCAGTTTGCAGAAATCCTACCCTTTCTTCCTGCAGCCTGGAAACGGGCAGCACAAAATCCCATCTTTCCTCCCTGGAGCCCAGAAAAATCTGTCCTTGCGCTTTGAATTTCGCACGAGTTGTGTCATTGGTACATGTCATGACCGGGTCACTTGCATGCCAGACGGCCCCTACAGCATGGGAAAGTGGTCGCCGCTCTATTCTGGCCGGTTTGCTACTGCATACATGACAGTTCTCATTTACACTTCTTTTTTTTTTTCTAAATCCAGGAATGAAGGGAATACTCGTATTATAAGAATCTAGAAACAAGAGGAAGTAATGGTTCATAGAAAAGTAGGAATGAAAGAGTTAATGAAGGAAAAGTTGTAAAAGGAGCGTACGCTTACCTTAGAATTGTCTTAATCAATAAATGCACAAAGAAATTTTGAGATGACTTTTCTATTTGAGAAATGTTCTTTTAGACAAGCAGCAGCATGTTCAATTTTGAATCCTTAACTTGCAACAAGTTTGCTACCTCTTGTCTTCACTCTGCGGTCATGTCTGAGAAAAATTTCAACCTTGACCTGTTTCAAAACACCACCGTCAGAGAGAAAATTACCATGTTTTTGGCTGATAATTGTAATGGTCAAGCAAACAGCTTGTGCAATTTACCCTAGATTGAAAAATTCTGCATTTCACTGATACATAAGCTTCGGCATGTCATAGTTTGTGAATGACACGCTGGATTTTAACCTCCAGCACAATGCCAATGAATCAAAATAAATAATGCAAGAAGGGTAAGGTCAACAAACAAACAAACAAAGACCAGCATCCTTTCACCACACATCCAAAAACAGCACAATCCAAAACATTCAATCATTTTTTTTTCGAAAGTTGACATGTTCATCACAAAGACCTCAAGGCTCTCACTTCTTTCGGCACCGTCAAGCAACTTGCACCTTGTTGTATCTGTATACAGCTTGCCACATTCATGTCATGCACGAAGCAAACTTCTGTTCTTGTGCTCTTTTAGTTCAGTTTTCCAGGAATGAGACATAGTCTGTAAGCACTGACAGATGTTGTTCATTAGGTAGTGTCACTGTTGATACAGGTTCTGGAACAGATTCATAAGATCAACAGGTTAGTCAGGATTCACAGATACTTAACCCTCTTCAGTATGCACTTATCTGAGCTTAGTTACACCAAAAACCGTCGGCAAGGTAAGTAACTCCGTAATTTGAACATGGTTACCCAATTAAAAATTAATTTAAAAGAGAGGAAATAACGAAATGAAAATAATTTTAAAAATTCCTACGAATATATATGTTGCTATATCGTAAGTTTGAAGAATGTCACATGAGCCATTTACTCGGGAAATTAAAAAAAATCTTCTTCAGAACTTTCTTCCGAATTGTTGTTCATCATACCTGGAACTTCATCCCAGTCGAAATCTAGGTCACTCTAAGCTTCATTACCCAGCACTTTCACTAAGTCTTATGCCGTAAATCCTACAAAACACAGTATCTCCATCACTAAATCTCATTATAGAACGGCAGAACTCAAGGTTAGCCACTGTGAAAAAAACGGCATTTCGACCTCAAAACTTAAAAAATTCGAAACTCGAGAAACCACGGCACGTATCGACTTACGTTTTTTTTTTTGCAAACGGAAGTAAATAGCTACAGGAAGAAGGAAGTCACGTTCTCGCGCGAGACTTTTCTACGAGAAACATGGCGGCGCCCATTGTTGCCACGTGTTTTACCGGGCACTGGCGGGCGCTCAGCGTTTTGGCTGTGTGATTTCCGGCCGGGCGCTAGCGGGCGCTCGATGGTCAAGAGGGTTAATAAAAAATAAAAAAAAAAAATGCACATCAGATAGAACATCTCGAAAAATATCTCCATGGAATCCCCTGTAAAATGCTTGCGTCTACTGTCATATGCATGCCAGCGCTCAATAAAAAGATCTTTACTACCAAGGGATTTATCCTGCACTCAATGTCTGGACCGATTTCAAAGAGAGTGAGAGAGAATGTTGCTTTTTGCCCAACCCACCACAAAGGGTTATACCAAGCCTGTCACCTTGTCGTGACACACCTTAAAAGAGATTTATATAAAAAAAAATGTACATTAAGGCAGTTTTTCTGAAAACAGAATTTTGTTAAAATCTTTCTGCCATGAAACATCAGATCCCATGAAAAATGCAGATTTTTTCAGCACCTTAAAAAATATCATCAGGTGGGACATAAGCTGAACAAGATTTTCATAGAGTCTGCTGCCAAGTGTTTACATCAGTGACTGGTACATCACATGGACTGCACACTGGAAAGCAGTCACTTGCATGTAGATTGTCATGAACACACCACTCAGTGTCCAGCATCAGTGAGGATCACATACTGACAAATTCAAACATGAAAGTGTACCTGTGGGAGAGTGGAGATGTGTTGGAGACCCGTCATTAACACTACACAAATCCAGCTCTTAAAAGACATCTTCAAGAAGCAGACCTCTGGGTAAAGATAACACTACCTCAGAGTTTGTTATCTGTCTGCAAGATCCTTTCCTCTTGTCTGAGGAAAATTAATGTCACCGATTCACTCTGATTTGTTTGTTAGAACATTGGAATAAAAATGTTTCACAAGTACAGAGTGCTGATAGTATCATAGTTTAATGATTTCAATGTAAATGAAAAGTAGTAAAAAGAAAAAAAAAAAAAATGCAATCATGAAATTTGGTTCAAATGACAGAAAACAGCCTTTAGTAGATTATTTCTGTGACAGGTAGTCTAGATTTTGGCTGTAGAAAGAAGGGGATTTTCCATACTGTGGAAGCATTAAAATTTTTGAACAGCTACTGCCCTGATCTTTGTTTCAGGTTAGTGGGTCACTGTGCCAACTTTTTTCATGAAAATTTGTTCTGCCAATGTCTATTCAACGAAATCTCCAAAACATTAGCAAAATGTGAGCATCATCATAAACAGTGTGTATTTGTCCAAAAAAGAAAAAGAAAATATCTGATAATAATTTTGATCATACAAAGTTGAAGTGGATCTACAATGGAAATTAACACAATGGCAGTCCCCCTCAGATTACAACACACTTGCTTTCAATTTGCTTTGATATGGTCTAGCTGCTCATACACTCTTCAACATTAACAAGAAAAATGTGCAATAACAATGGAAGAATAATCCAGTGGCCGAATTAAAGGGTGAACAAAATCACGAAGTGAATCACCAACTGGACAGGAAATCTCATTCACGGACAACGATGTTGTTACGTTACACACAGCAGAACAGGAGATCTGATACACCAATGAATCAGAGAGACAACACTCAAGTTGAACCACATTTCGTTTCATGGTTAGATTCAAATAACTGGGGATCAAAAATTGCATGAATGGAAATATTCTAACTGTACTATGTCATGGCTGCGATTTGAAGAGTTACAATGCAGAATGTTTTTGTTGGCCTGTATTATGTACATTACACCTTGAAACGAAACCACATGTAAGGTCGGAAAAACCTTTGAGTTTACCACTGACCAAAAGTGACCATTGATATTTCTAAATACTATCTGGTCATTTTAATAAATCACACACACACACACACACACACACACACACACACTCTCTCTCTCTCTCACACACACTCTCTCACACACACACACACACACACACACTCATATACACACACACACATACACAATCTATCAAACACAGTTTGAGGATGCTGCATTTTTTTTTAATGATGAATTATGTATTGCTTTTCATTCTACTGAAGGACTTGAATTAGCATGTTTCTTCTGCTTTCTGTTTTTTTTTTTTTCAATCAAAGTGAAGTAACATTAATCCTTTACTTCTGTCATGAAAATGAACAAATTTTGCAGATCTGATCATACATCTCATAGCAGTCAGAGAGTGTAAAGTACCCTGTAGAATTTAACATTTTCACAACACCTGCTAGGTAAGCCTTGATGAAAATTTTACAGAGTCTTGTACACTTACATACTGATTACTGTAAATATACGACTAAATGTTATGCAGCAGTGGTCAGAGGTATGCTTTTTTCATTAATAGAAAATGTACAGCAAATTTCCAACAGTATTTTACTTCAACAAAAATACTTACCTAACTTCTTTGGAGTCAGGAATTTAGACTGTGAGTCCAGAGCCCATCCTTCAGATACAGCAGCTGTGAGGGAAAATGATACATGAATGTCGGTGATGTTGATCAATTTGTTTTCTTTCATTATGATCTATTCACTTTTGTGACAATGGACACTTGAAACACAAAACTGTATATACCTGAGCCATTAACCATCACCATTACACATGACCAAGTAAACATTATTCGTGCAACACATTTGTGTGTGTGTGTGTGTGTGTGTGTGTGTGTGTGTGTGTGTGTGTGTGTGTGTGTGTGAGAGAGAGAGAGAGAGAGAGAGAGAGAGAGAGAGAGAGAGTGCAAGAACCATACTAGCTAGACAGGGGTGGTGGGACCAGCAGCATAGCAAGCAGGGTGGCTTCAATGGGCAGAAGAGTTTGCCCTTTCCTATCCACTTTTCTCTGATATGACCAAAACTCTGGCAACATGGCAGACTATGAGCCAGAAACAGTACTTTGAGAGGTTTTTAGGTGGAACAAGATGAAACAAAATTTCTTTTTCTTTGAGAAAAAAAAAAAAAGTTGAAAAGGTAGTGGGGGAAATCTGAATTTGTGTTTTGAAATGTGAAGTGATTCCCAAGCCTGCTGAACAGGGCTGTCTGATTCAGAATACAATTTTAAAAAAAGTTCAGTGTCGTCCAAACCTTCCCTCCTGACCATGATTCAGGGATTATTAGAAAAGATGGGAAAATGAAAATACATGCATGTCAGGAATTACTTTTATGTAAGATTTTTTGCTTGTTTTTAGAAATGAACTGAGTATTCAATAAACCCAAATCAAAACTTAATGCATAACAGATTATAGACAGACTATATGTTATCTTTCTTTCTTTACTTTTTCACAGTGTGCCTGATGTTAAATACAGACAAGTACAAGGATTTGTAACATACTGGCAATGCCCCAGCTACCTAAGATGAGTGCCAGTCACTTAACTGATGTAATATCGAAGGAAAATAATATTTGTCATTACCTTGCTTGGCTTCAGCCACAGGCATGCCCAGGAACACAGAAAAAATCGTCCACGTTGATGGAAGAATAGGCCAGTCGAACGAGATTCAAAGCCTGGCGGCGTACACTCTCTGCAACAGACAAAACTAGACGCGCATTGTAGGAATACTGAGGGATGGTGGAGAGGGAGGCACAAAGATCGAAATCAACCAATTTCTTTACTGCTTTTCATGTTTTTGGTTTGAAAGCAGCTCAGTTAACGTTAATACATGTCTGTGTGTGCCGAGTTCCATGGTGTTGTTAGAAGAATGGTCAAGTGTGCTGGTGAAACATTATTGTATAAAGTTCTATGAATTTTTTTCAAGCTTTCATTTTAATAATAGGTACTCTCAGATTTCACCCAGTGATTCAGATTTTTTAACAGAGGGTCATAAGAACGCTTGGTTTTAAATGCTAAAAAGACATTGTAAAGTTTAAATTTCCCTTTTCTTTTCTCTTTGTTGTTGCTGCTGTATTCTTCTTTGTTTGTTTGTTTGCTATCATTAATATTATTCATAAAGGTCTGGTGGCACTGATCTTTTTCATTTTTCTGTTAGCAGCATGATTTATTATCCAGCTTTAACAGTCTCATACATCCTGAATTGTTACTACAAGCAGCTATCCCTTCCATCGTCGGTTATAGCCGAACACACAAAGGCACACTGTTTGAGCTTCAACTTTCCATCTGCCATAGGCTTGCAGAATGTCATGCCATCAATGAAGATTGTTAAATACTTTTGAGTGCTTGCTATGTGCATTTCTTTTTCCTTTTTTCTTTCTTTTTTTCTTTAGCAAACCAAACTTATCTGAACAACTTTTAAGGGATAATAAGCTGGCAAATTCATCTCATGTAGTTTTTCAAGAGATGAAAACAAAGCGGACACAACCCCAGCCCAGTGAACAATTTTTTTTAGGGATATTAAGACAAAGCCAATCAATCTAGCACACTTTTTCCTGGAATAAAATCCAAAGCCTATCAACATATTGTTACTTTACTTCTGGTCCTCCACTAAAATCACAACAACAAAAATCACAACCACACACACACACACACATCTGTCCAGTTTCTGACTCACCACTGAGGGCATTCATGATGGGTTTCACAGACTCGCTCCAGTCTTTCTTCAGAGCTTCATACGTGCCAGGGTAGTTCCGCTTCCACATGCACTGGCCCACTTCCCAAATAAAGCCAAGTTCTGCACTGGACTGGAAGTCATATTCATTTTTTTTTTAATTAAAGCCTTTCATCCTTTATGTGCTTTAGCATTTTTAAAACTTTTTTTTTTCACTTTTATTGTACTGACAAATAAATTACCAATACATCACTTCATATAAACCTACACACAAGAGCTGAAATGTTTATCTCATTATTTACCCAGTTAAGCCATGACAATAAAAACTCGGTAACACTTAATGAACATCACAAACAAACAAACAAAAAAAAAACAAACAAAACAAAACAAAAAGAAAAATGTCATACACTTGCACAGATCTGCTGGAAGGAAGAAAAATGTTATCAGTAGAAAAAAAGGGTTGATATACCAACTTTAAAGAATTGCAAGCAAATGAAAAAAAAAAAAAAAAAAATCAAGAAGCAATCATTTTACTAAAAAGAAGGATATCACTAATTTTACTTGAATGCTTTTATTGACTGACAAGAAACTGCACAGATTAAACAAAAATTTTGAGGATGTACATTTCTTTGAGAAAAAAAAAAAAAAGACCAATGAACAAAGAAAAATTTCAAAGGTCTGGGGCATTCCAGAAAAAAAAAATCATCTCTGAAGACATCCATGACAGACTTTTTGCAAAACAATTTTCACTGAGAGTTCCATTCAATCATCCCAACTCAACTGTAAGTTTACTATAGCTATACTGAAAAATGAATCAATAAAAATAGAGGATCTATCTGGTGAAGGTATAGTGTACTGTCCCTACCCTTATTGTTTCTTTGAATTTTTACATTAAAGACATTTACTGCTTCCTTCTTCTCTAGCAGTCATGCTTATCCTAGAGAGCTAGCATTTCATCTCTAGAGTGACTACTTCCTGACCGATTCCTTTGTTTATAGCACAGCATTTCTCCCCCTCCTGTCTGCTTGAGTGGTCTTAAGCTCCTTCTCACATCACACATATTCAAGACACTGTTGTGATCCATGGCTTGAATTTCCATCGACTCCCTCCGTCCTCTACAGCTGTTTCAGTCATCACTTGGTTGCAATTGCTTCTTCCAGCAGTGTTTTTTTTTTTCCTTCCACAGTCGCTTGGAACTGTTCAGCAATGTTACACTGTCAGGATCCGCCTGACTGAATTTGGGACAGCTGCTTTTCATTCTCTTGTTCTTCAATCATCATACATCTGTCCACAGACTGAAGCTAGGGACTATTTAACTATACTCTTACCTGAGATCCATCATTAGCAATTAGGGATTTAAACCAGAAATTGTCTCAAAGGCAGCAAAGACAATATCAGCACTGTCTAGATCAACACTTGTTTCAGAAGGATAACATCTCTATGAACCCATGATCCTGTGTCATTTGTATATTCCATCTTCCCCTGTACATTCAGGACATGGACCCTCACAGTGAAGCGGGAAAAAAACTAGCCAAGCCATTGAAATGTGGTGCTGCCACAAGCTAAACATCAGCTATACTGTCCACATTATCGATGAAAGAAGTTTGTCAAACTCTCAAGCAGCAGCACATAGGATCATATGGAAATCTACTGACTTCAGTTCAGGAATGAAAATAACATTAGTATGATCATGTAACAAAAAAAAAGAGAGAGAGAGAGAGACACAGAGACTGACAGACAGACAAACAGAATGAGAGAATTAACTTTATACTCACACCATTTTATATATGAATGACCATCTTATTCTTAGAAAACAGGCCATTATAAAACTGATTAGAATTTTTCAATCTTTACCTGCTTTATGCTGCCAGGAATCCTCTTCCACAGAAACTTGCAATTTAACCTGTTCACACACACACACACACACACACACACACACACACACACACATACACACACACACACACACACACGTGTGGGAGTTGAAAAGCACACACTAACACTCATTAATGCACATACACAAACATGTAGAGAACTTGCTTACATCTGATCAAATTAGTACAGAATCATCATGTTCTGAAAAAAGGCACACTTGACAGCAGATAAACACATATACCAATTAATCTTTGCGGATATCTTAAATTTTAATCCAGATCCTGTCTTCACTAAGATCTTGCATTAAAATCTTGGCTAGAGAGCTAATCAAAATTGCTGTACTACCTATCATTTCCTGTTCCACCGCAAAAACATTTTTTTTTTAATTGACTCTTCTTTCCCAAGCAAATTTCAAGTGAATTTGCTTTATGCTTGTAATTTACCTTCATGTGCATGTAACAGAAATGAAGACTAGCCATCCTGACCAGGAAAAAGTGGAAAAAAAAAACAACACACTGTCTACAGGTGACTTACAACATCCGAACGTATTGCTGCAAGTGAAGGTCTCACACATGCACACACACACACACACACACACACACACACACACACACACATTCACATGCATGCACACACACACAGCTATTGACACTACTACAAAACAAAACAAACAATGTGCAATTACAAGCATTCACATTCAATCAAGTTTGTCAAATTCTGGTGTAATGCTATACAACTTAGTCAAATCACAATGGAGGAAAAAAGTAACTTGATATGAGTTAAAACTGTTAACTCTTTTCCATTAGTCTTTTACACACATTCCCAAATGGCCTAGTCAGTCTAAATGGCAGTCTGTGCATACAAAACACAAAACAGCAATAACTGGTTCTTCAAGAATTGAATCAAATAATGCAACAGAGAGAGATGTTTGTTCCTGCCATGTTATGGCACAAATTGCTCCTCTGGCTTGACTCTGAGTTACTGCGGGCGATAAATAGTGCTAGACATGAAGGTGCAAATTGTCCCCCTTGGCACAAACTGTTGCTTTGGCGACAATATGTGCCAGAGTACCGACTCTTTTCATGATTACAGCCACCATGTCTGATGTTTCATGTTTCTGTGCGCTAAAGCTTCATTATCCATTCACAACAGGCACAAGTGACTAACTGATCAATGTGAATGAGACTTAGAGAGTAAGACTAGTGATGGGCTAGCAGTGATCTGAATTCATGTCCCTTAATTGCTAAGATGGTTGCTGAGGCACCACGGCATGAGTTTTATTATTATAATTATTTTAGTGTATAGACTTGATTATTTTGTCAACCTCTGATCATTTTCAATGAAGTCTGAAAGTTAGGGGCTATAGGTAGGTCATTGAGGCATTACTGAGGTCTTGTTTTTAGAGCATCACACCAGAAATGGTGAGCTTAGATTTACTGATCTCTGTATCCCTTTTGAGAAAAGATCCTGAACTCAATATCTGAAAAATTTGCTAATCTGAATTAACAGAATGATGAAGCATTAAGACAGATTGTGAAAACGTCTGGTTTGATGTGCTAGTATTAAGTGGGAATTGAATTCCAGTCATCAGAACCAAAGCACAGTACACTACCTACTGAGCTCAATCTCCTGTTTCTGTTATAAATCAGCATCTACAATGTTATGAAATATGTGTTTGAACAAAACATAATGACTGGCTACCAAATACACCAAATCAAGTGTAACAAACATTGTTGAAAACTCTTCATCATCACACCTACTTTTATGAAAATTTGATCAGTTAAGCACAGTTTACATGTACCCGCATAATTTCCAAAATATAAAAGCCACGATTTTGAAATTGGGAACAGATTTAATTCATTATCTTGTTCCAACGTACATTGAATTTCATTGGGATCGAATGAACGGTTGTTGATTTACAGACAATTAAACAGAGGATGGGTCGAAATCAAAGTTCGCAAAATCTGTTCAGTTCACAAAATCATTTCAATAGTGGGTGTGGCCACCGCCATTGGCGAGACATTCCACGCAGCGACTCCTCATCGAGTTGACCAGTGTTCTGATGACCCTCTGAGGGATTCTCTGCCATTCCAGTTGCAGCATTTGGAAGAGATCCTGGCGGTCTCTGGGAGGTGGATGGTTCTCCTTCACACACGTCTCCCCAACTCATCCCACATATGCTCGATGGGATTGAGGTCGGGACTATACGCCGGGAAGATCATCCTGTTGATGCCGGCCTGCACAATGAAGTTTTCGGCCACCCGGGCCCTATGTGGCCGAGCATTGTCGTCTTGGGAAGACTGCCATGGGTCCTATCCGTTGCATGGTCGGAACAACGAAAGGCGCCAGGATTTCATCCCGATAGCGGATGCCTGTGAGGTTTCCATCAATATGGTAGAGTGGTGTCTTGTGGTGGAGGCTGGCTGAGGCACCCCATACCATAACAGATCCTCCCCCAAAGGCCCTGGTCTGGCGAACAGCTGCATCAATGTAACGTTCACCAACACGCCTCCAAACTCTAGTTCGGCCGTCATTGTGTTCAAGACTAAACCGCGACTCATCTGAAAAGAGGACCTGGGACCACACTGTTGTTGGTTCCATCTCACATGACGATGGCAGAAAGCTCGGCGAGCCAGCCTATGGGCTGCTAGCAGTCGTGGTCGAACAGCTGGGCGACGTGATCTGAGGCCGAAGTGGTGAAGACGGTTTCGTATGGCTTGACGGCTGAGGATGGTGTGATTTGCCATACGAAGCTCCCTTTGGATGCTGGTGGAAGTGGTATCCCGCTGCAACAGGGCCTGCCTCTCGATGAAACGATCTTCTCTGGGAGTAGTCTGCCTAGGCGACCTGACCGTGGCCTCTCTTCAACGCTGTTGGTCGCCCTAAAACGCTGATTCAGTCTAACAATAACTGAATGATGCACACCAAGTCGTCACGCCACTTCAGCCTTTGCAATGCCATCTGTGTATCCACGCAATCGCCTGGTTTTGTCAAAGGTGCTAAGTTTTCTTCGTGGTGGCATGGTGAGAAAAGGGCTGACAGTAACCAACCCCGCGCTTAAACAGCCAAAAGAAGGGGCATAAAACTCACTTGAGACTGCTCTTGCACGGGAAAAAAAAGAATTTTTCATTTTACACATCTTGTGTCGCCAGCAAGCTTGATGCAAAACAGGCACAGTTAACGCAACTTTGCACTTTTTATCCCGCGCGGTAACGAGGTCACCAAGACCCCCGTGCGCACTACCAGTTGACACAGGCTGGATTACACACTGCTGTGTGAGATTCCATCATTGGTTGCCGCATAACAAAAAAAAAAACAATGTTTTTTGAAGGGATGAATCAACCCCCTGTGTGCAAAGGCCTGTGCTTAACTTTATGTGACTAGTATATATTAAATAGCATTTCCCATATTCTTTTTCGTGCAGCTTCAGCAAGAACTTACGAATCATCATTATGCAGCAAATACAATGCCATCAGCTGTCCATACAGTTGTGGGGAAGCAACTCCTCCAGGTGCCTGAAAAAAGAAAAAAATTACTTGCATGTATAGGGGCAATCCATACAGCAATCTGAACTGAAATCACAGACCTTTAGAGCTTTATCGATTTTACTTTTTAGTTACTTGTTACTGCTATTAATTAATAACAAAACATTGAATGATGCATTAAGCCTTCATATCAACAGCTTTAAAAGGTATCACTGCAGATAAGTTTTCTCATAACTCCTTAATCTTACTGTCACTACAGTACTTATAGTGTCACTTCACCTTTGATCTTTCCTGTGGATAATCATTTTCATATTTTCCACAGGGAAAAATGTCCAGTCAAGAATGCAATCTACTCAGTGCAGGGAAAGAAGGATCACTGCAAAATGGGCTGTTGCAACAGAAAGAAGAAAATACATGGACAGTTACACTGATTCTCATAGTGGCATTATGACTGGATATCAACTTGGTTTTCCCATCACTTATTCCAACAAGTCTTGTTGACTTTCCACCAAATGCTAAACAAGTATGAAAAGTTTTGTTTACTGCCTGTAAGGTATCAACATCATCTGCAAACTGAAGGTCTTTTTTTTCCCAGTTCTTCTTCCAGTACTGACTATTTTGACATGACCTTCAAGTGCATCAGTCATAATACCTTTCATGAATATGTTTAAAAGTGAAGGAGATGAAAGGCAGCCCTGATGACTTCAAACTGAAATATGGTACCTTTCTCCAATAGCACCCTGTATAAGCACTGCACCAGTGTCTTTGGTCAGTTTGGAGTACAGTTGTTGGCTAGTACTGATAAGCTTCTGCCTGAAGTTAATGTCTTCATTGTGGCCCAAAGTGCCTCCTGCAAGAATCTGTTGAATGACTTAATTTCATAACACGGAACCCCCCCCCCCCCCCCCCCCCCCCGAATTGTTTCACTTATTCAATGAGTACAGACTAAGATCTGTTCATTAGTACTTTCTAGTAATTCTACCATTGCAGAATTCAGCCTGTTCTTCAGCAATAATACGTTTTTTAAGTAGTAGTAATAGGGAGGGCGTTGGTTACGCCTAGACCGCGAGGTCTAATATTTGTCCCCTCATGGTTTGGTATTGGTTACTTTTATCTAGATCGGTTGTACCTAGAGGGGTTTCTACTCATCATAGCCATCAAATAGATCTTCTAGCTGGGGCAGTTTGTTGATCAGGTTCTGGAACTCATTCACAGATTTTGCAAATTTAAACTGATGAAGGTAGTGCATTCCAGGGGTTAACAACTCTGAAAGAAAATGAGAATTTGCGCTTGTTCGTTCTGGCATGCATAACAAAGAGTTTTCCTGCAGAGTTACTAGTGACATTCACAGGTGCATAGGAAAACAAAGAGTGCAAATCAACATCATCATATCCGTGGAAAATTTTTAACATCTGTTTAAGATCACCTCGTAGTCATCTACCCTTCAGTGAATGAAGGTTAAAAAATTTTAGTCCATCATAATAGTTCATTTCTTTGCATTCCTTCAGCAGTCTAGCTGCATGCCTCTGAACTCTTTCGATCAGGATGAATTGCCTCTTAAGTTTGCAGGACACCAGATAACATTTGCATATTCCAGATGTGGTCTCACAATGGACTTGTATAACGTAGTGAAAGTATCTTTGTCTAAAAATGTGAAGGCTCTCTTTACCATTCCTAATACTTGGTTTGCCTTACCAACAATTCAGTTTATGTGCGGGTCAAAATCAAGACTTTCATCAAATGTAACACCCAAATCTTTTTTCTTTGTTACATCTTGTAATCTTTTGAACATTATTACCCAGCTTCATTTCATACTCATTTACAGAATTTTTATTCCCCATATGTAGAACGTAACACTCTGACACATTGAAAAATAAGCTCCAGGTCTCTGACCACTAAGTTGTAGTTTGTTGACATCATTTTTTGGATGGTGGAATTTTCCTTTGCAGTGTTCATTATCTTGGTATCGTCAGCAAAGTTGTGGCACATACTCTGCAATGTAAAGGGCATATCGTTTATGAAAACAGTAAAGAGAATGGGATCTAATATGCTACCCTGGGGTATACCCACTCAGTACTTCTGCTTTTTCGGACTTAGCATCACCTACCCTCACTCTCTGTGTGCGTCCTTAAAAGAAACTACCAGTCCATTTCAAAACGGAACCACATACACCATAGGCAGCAAGGTTGGTAAGTAACCTTTCGTGTGGGACCGAGTCAAAAGCTTTTTTAAAAGTCAAGATGAATGATATCTACTGATTCCCCTTTGTCAAAGTAAAATGTACTGCCTTTCAATAACTTGTAGTAGTAACTGCGTCACACATGATCTTTTCTTCCTAAAACCATGCTGGCAATCAGCATAGAGTCCATTATCAGTGAAGTATGAAACGATAGTTATCTCTCACAAGGCTTTCTAATACTTTGCATAGTACACAGGTAAGTGAAACTGGGCGATAGTTTCCTGGATCTGATTTTCCTCCCCTTTTGAATATTGCCGTCACCTCGACCTGTCTTCCAGTCCTCGGTTAAAATTCCAGTCTCGAGAGATGCGTTGAACAGAAGGCAGAGAGGGCTGGCCATTTCATTGCACACTTACGAGAACCGTTATACCACCACTGCTAAACATCTGGGTTGATCAGTTCACGTGACTTGCTAGTATCCATTGTGCACCGGCAAGCCTTGTCAGTCAGTTATCTCGAAGTTTTTCGTCGTCGGTTTTGACTGAAATAATGAGTAAATCTGCGACCGAGTTGAGCAGGAGTTGCGTGGAAGTGGCACGAGTGAACAATCAGTTGCCGAAGGCTGTAGTAACGAAAGCGAAGCAGGTGAGTGGATGAACTTTGATTATTTTTTGTTTGAGTGATGGAACACATGCTGCGTGCAGTCATTGGTTATTTTACATTTGTTGGTCCGCCACATGAAGGAAGGGGGGACGGAAGGGGGGCAGGGTACATGGTTACTTACAGGAGTGATAGGCTTTGGCCTGATCAAACTAGAAGATCGTTTCTGGGTGATGTAGGTGTTTTGAAAGCACTTTAGAGATCAATAAAAGTGGTGATTTGAAGAGAACAATTTATAACTTTTGTTTGTTTATTTTTTTTAGTTTGGAAACAGTGTGGGCGTGTCACGAGTGGAGTGGGCGTGCCTCCAATGAAAGCTATAGCCCTGCCCCCTCCTTATATGCTAGTGATTCAGATTTTATTCTTATTTATGATTTTATGCATGACTTCATTTTTCATAGAATGAATAAGTAATGCTGGTCATTTTTTTTTTTCTGAAAATCAGACTAATAGTGGAAACTGAGTCAAGCTCTCTGTAACATCTCTTGCACCATTATGAAAACAATGAAATGAACAGAAGACTTAGGATATATGTTTTCTTGTGTGATCCAGAATCTGGAAGCACTACTGCAGGAGAGAGAGAGATGAGAGTGAGAGGAGTTGAGTTGAAGAAAGAGGAACTGTACTGCTGGCCATCCTACTCATGTGCGCTCTGGCTGGGAATGTTCTGGATGTGACGTGGGACTCTGCTCCAAGTGCTTTTCAACCTTCCACAGAAGACCAAGGCCCTAACTTTGTTCTGTGTCTTCCAAGGACATATTCTTCTTGTTTTCTCCCAAGTTTCAAGTGTTTTTTTGACATTCAAGCAGGAAAACTGTGGTGTTTCAAACAATGTGGCTGACGTTTTGGATTACTTTTCACCAATGTTCTGGATTACACTGTGAAGAATATCTTCAGCTGCCATCAGGGTACTGTCTTGTAATTATTTTTTTTTCAGATTCCTCATTATCTCTAGTTTACAAAAACATATAGTTTTACCTATCTAGCTTCAAGACAAGCCTGCACAAACCCCATTTCCTTATATAGTGAAATTCGATTGTCCGGATGCTGAATTATAGGTACATCATTTTGAGGCACAATTCATTATACATAGCTCAAGTCAAGAGAATTATCATCTTTCCCATGTTTCCAGCACATATTTGTCTTCATTTTATCTCAAGTCTGAAGTGTTTAGGTAGTACAGAAGAAAAACTGTGTCTCTCCTAACATTTGACTTACTTTTCAAATAACTTTTCAGAAATTTTGCCTGCTTATATTTTGAGGTCAGTCTCCAAGTAGGTACAACCTACAGTATTTTCAGTTATTTCACTAGATTCTACAACATCTCTAGTTTCTAAAAATGTATAGGTTTGCATATCTAGTGCAAATAATATGTATGCAGAAGCCAAATTCTCAAGTGTGGTGTGTGACGAGTAGAGAGAGAGAGAGAGAGAGAGAGAGAGAGTCAGCAAGCAAACACACTTCCAGTTCTTGTGTCTCCAGTTCTTGTGCCAGACCCACGAAGTCAATTTCGGCGTCGCCCGCCATGTTCATTCCAGATTTTAGCACAGCACTGAAGAATGAAAAAAAGAATCATCAAAACGATTAGCTTCAAAAACAGCGTATTAAATCACGATTTTGTATCAGTATAGAACTGTCATCTATTCATTTTTTTTTCATTTGCTTTTCTTATTTCATTTCATTTTATTTCATTGTTTACTCCATGATAATTCATACCCGAGAACTATCAGAGGTGAAAGGTCACAGGAAGCACATGTAAACAAAGGAGAACGCTGTAAATTTGGTCAACTTTTAAAACTATGGCTGGCATGGGTTTGTGTACAATGCTTTAGAATTTGAATGCTTGGTTTTATTTCTGGCAGCTGTGCAGCTCCAAAATATTGCATTAAATTTAGCATCCATGATTTAAACATTAAAATGAATTTAAACGAAGAAAGTTGCAGAAGTCCTAGTTCAGAAGCCCCAACTTTGTGTCGACGTCATAGATTGGAGCAGCACTCACGGACAGTATAGCTTCTGTTTTATTAGAGCGCGAATCAACGAGATCGACACAAAATTGAAAATACTTTTGGCGATTAAACTAGAGCCGATGTCTGAAATACATTCCTGTTGGAACAGCTGATGATGTGACTGCAAAGGAAAACGGCTCACTCTCTTGAACTTGAGAAAAAGGATATTTTTCATTTTGTGGACAGTGACATATTATTAGTAAGATCATACAGAACATTTGTATGACCTCATCAAGAATATGGATATGATATCACACACACACACACACACACACACACACACACACACACACACACACACACACACTTCATTCGCTTTCCCTGTTTGGGATTGGCTAGCCAGATTAGACTTTGATTTCTGAGATCATGTTGATGACTTGATGTAAAAAGCGAAATGTTAGGAGTGTTGCTATCAGAAAGGTTCAGAGAAGAAGTGCAATAAAGATTGTTAATGGCATGCAGAATAGAATATATGAAGAAAAGACTGAAAATACCTCGCTGTCTCTGTCTCTATCTCATGTGTGCAAAAACACACACATGTACTTGCACGCATGTACACACACACACACACACATACACACACACACTCTCTCTCTCTCTCTCTCTCTCTCTCTCTCTACTTCTTGATTCTCTTTCTCAGTTTGGGATTGGCTAGCCAGTCACACACACGCACACGCACGCACACACACACACACACACACACACACACAATTGGACATTTACTTTAACGTCTATGTTATTTTCCCCATCTTGGTGGTAGTTGCTTATTTAGTGTTTCTTTTGAAGTTTTGAATTCAGTTATGTGGAGGGTTTTTTTGGGGGTGGGTGGGGGGGTTTTTTTTGTTTGTTTGTTTGTTTTTAATTATTATTTATTTTATCCAGGCCTAATTGCATTATACATACCTACGTACGCCCAAATTCAACACCAACCATTCGCATGCATACACCCCAAAACACCACATGCACACACACTTACATACTGTCTAAGATCACTGTTAGGTGGATAGACATTAAATTAAAGAACGAACACACACACACACACACACACACACACACACACTCACTCACTCACTCACTCATTTCTTAAGTTTCAACTCTTTCCCAGATAAGACTTTTATTCCCGAAAACTGACTCTCTCGTGGCACAGGGTAAAAAGAGTAGGGGTGGGGATGGGTGGGAGAAGGTGAAGGGATGGGGAGATGGGTGGGGGTGGCAGAGGCATTTGGCAGCTGTTCTTTCTGTTGGACAAGAGAAGACAACTTCATTGCCCCACACTGCAGTACAAATTTCAATGAAATTTTTTTGGCTGTTGTTTACACTTTTTAAGATTTTTTTTTTTTTTAGTTTGTGTGGTTTTGTTGTTGGAGTAAGCATACTTCAGAAGAAAACATTTAAAAGACTGACAAGAATGCCAGTCAGGTCAGCAGTCTGATTGAATCCATATGACCATACTCTAGTATTCTTATGCTGAAGTCGTAGCCTGACATATCACCTTTCATTTTGTTCACTGCTCATTTTCTCTCTCTTTCTGTCTCTGTCTGTGTCTCTGTCTGTCTGTCACACACACACACTCACACACACACACACACACACACACACACACACACACACACACACACACACACACACACACTCACACACACAGAGTGAAACCATGGTCTATTACATGAGCATGCACACCCATATACATCCAAGTACTCACACATGCCACATGCACACACACACACACACACACACACACACACACACACACACACACACACACACACACACACACACACACACACACACACACACACACACACACACACATTTGGCCCTGTCACTTTGCTGCCCATCACTTTGTTGCCTGTGCCTTCTAGCCCACCATCCTCCCTCTCCATGTCCCCCCTCTCCTGGTCCATACCCCCATCCCCTCCCCTTCCTTCCCCCCCCCCCCCCCCCCAGAATGTCTTATTGGGGGAGGAGGAGGAGTCATGGCCTAAGACAGAGAGAGAGAGAGAGAGAGGAGTGGGAGGAAGGGAGAGACAGACAAAGGGGGAAAGAAGATGGGAACATGGTAGGAAGGGAAGAAGCACTGCTGCTGTTACAGTGTTGGGATGGAAGAGCAACACAAAGAGGCAAAGTGAGAGACAAGAACTACAACAACAATGACAACAACAACAACAACACACACACACACACACTTGCACATGCTCATGCACACAGAGCAGGTGGGTGGGGATGGGATGGACCTGAACACTATTGTTTCCTTAGCACACTCTCTCTCTCTCTCTCTCTCTCTCTCTCTCTCTCTCTCTCTCTCTCTCTCTGTCTCTCTCTTTCAAGGCAAACTGTTTGAAAGGCCATTGTGTGACTAAAGCTTTTTTTTTTTTTTTTTTCAACAAGACAGCAAAACAGGGAGATGTGAGCTGAGGGGAATGGGGGTGCAAGGAGCCAAGTTTCACTCAGATTATCTGATAGGAGTACACCTTCCCTAGTGGAAAAAAATGGTGTAATGTTTCGTTTGGGTTTGTAATTATAGGACAGGTGAAGGGGGTTGGATAGGACAATTGCGAAATGATAAGGTGTTCATCCCATAAAGAGCTGTTTTTCTCTCTCTCTCTCTCT
>JADBJO010001042.1:235000-265000 GCA_016801955.1 Conus betulinus | reverse complement strand
TGGGCAGTTAGATGTTACCTATCTAATACATCTTTTGGCTTCCAGCAACGTGGCTGGTGCCTTCTTCCATATAAAGTAAACTTTAAAATGATACTGAGGCTTAGCTTAATTCCTCTATAATCAGCTCCCCAAATAGCTGTTTTTTGCTGTGAATTGCAGCATTTATAAGTATACATTTAATGTCACTCTCAACAACAATGGGGAAGGCAGAAATTTACAGGTCATATGACCAGCAATGACCTACACTGATATATTTTTACCAATAGTCTTCATTGCTAAGTAGGCTGACATGGGGACTAAGGTTTTTAGCTGTCGTAAACCATGACTGGAGCAGTAAAATGTAAAAATTATGTTAATTTACACCACTTTTGATAAACTTTACTATGATAGGTGTACATGTTTACAATGAAAAATATTATAAGTTTACTATTTTATTCTTCAGGATCAGCATCTGTTTGCAGATTTGTTTATGTTGCTTGTTACCCTCAGGGGCAGCGGTTCGAAGCAGACTTGTTGGCAAATGGGAAAGATCAAATGGCACGGAGCAGAGGAAGTTTTGCACGCCCAGCGCATGGGCCACACACTGTAAACGACTTGTTAATCCATCAAACGCTCGGGGGTGTGGATGGGCATCGGTGAGTAGAATTCTGGACACTGAGTGTGTGTGTGTGTGTGTGTGTGTGTGTGTTATGGAAGAAAGATTTTTAACAGAGTTCCCAGTGTGTTTTTAGAAGGTGCATTTTAAGTGTTGTGCGAATTTCAGTTCTGTCTTTCCTGTAAAACTTTTATCCCTAAGCTGAGTAGTGGCTTTATTTATTTATTTATTTTATGTATTATTTGTTAATTTATATGGGGGTGAAAATTATTTGTATAATGTCCCTCATGAATTATCTTTTCCTTTGTCTTTTGGTATGGAATTTTTCTTAATCTTATGTCCAGTTTCTGCCACCCATTATCAGCATCTTTGCTTGTGTAGTTTTCTGTGTTCTGTTCAACTTAGAGATGAACATGATTTCTAAGCTACTGACTCATTTTTAATAGCATCTCTTATTCAAGTTCCAACATATATATTTATTTGTTGTTTTACCAGGTGAAATACAAGGGACGCAAGCTGGACACATGGAAATCTATTTGGTCCCGCAGACATCATCCAGGCAGTCCTTTCCGCAGCACAGTAGGCTGATTATGGAATTCAGTTCTATATTTTAGACAGGGCACTTCATTTTTGGTTTCTTTGGTGTTTGTGAAGAGTGAATAACCTTAAGTGTTCAATCTGTTATTTGATGTTTGAGTGAGATTGATTCATACATGTACAGAATGCTTATTATGTTGTTGGAATGATTCTTCAAAGACAGATTGGAAGAATAGACACTGCCTAAAATCTCAATCCTTGATGGAATAAAAGTTTTCTGAGTTCTGAGTTCAAATGCATTACTCCATCAGAAACTTTGGTACAATAATAAAGTAAGTTATTTCATCCACTGGTTTCATTGATTCAACGTCAGTATATAAACATACTTTGCAAAATTGCATTAGATAATGTGCTCTGTGCACATTACAATGTCAGTGTGTTACGTGCCTTGCATGGTGTAAACAGCTTCTTTTTTTTTTTTTTTCAAATTCACTCATAAAGCATAGCAGTTTGGGCTCAGATTATTTGTGTCTCTTGTATGTGTTTTGAATTGACTTCCATAAAAAAGTGAGGAAAATTACTCAAAGAAGGCAGTTACTGACTCAGTGGAATGAACATGCAAGGCCAAGAGAAGTCCAGCTGATTTTTTCAGTGCTTGAATTTGTGTTTCAAAAACTATTTCTAAGGCTCCGCCGGAAAGTCTAGGCAAACAAATCCCAAGACAAAACACAACATGTTTTGCAGGCAGATCCTTAAGAATTCTTTTTGAAATTTGTTTAGATGTCCGCATGCAGCCACCTCACTTTGCAACTAGATCTGACTTAAATGTGTGTGTGTTTCAACAGTCCCCACATCAGGCAGCACTGGCATCAGAAACGCACAACGGTTCTTCACAAACACCAGCTGTGGTGCCACACACCCAAGAAAACGGACAGCTAAGAGGGGACCTTCCCTCTACCACAGAGGTAGCTGAAACAAAAGCACAAGAAACAGCAACGTTACTGCAGCTACAGCGGCAATAACAGGAGCAACAACATCAACAACAACAGTGGTTACAGAAACAACAGCAATATCAACAGCAATAGTAGTAGCGCCACCACCACCACCATTGTCCACAGCTGTTGTGCCTTCACTGTCACCCATGGCAACTGATGCTGGGAAGAACTCGTCTAGGTACTGTTCATCTCCTTTGTTTCCCCCCTTTAACTACCAAGTTTTGTTTTGTTTCTTTTAAACTTCAATTTTTTTTTTGTTTTTTTTTTTTTTTTTTTTCCACTTTTGAGATGTTAAATCAACTTAACTGAACTTCTGTGACAAGATTTCTTTAAAAGGAATTCTTTTTATATCTAAGTCACATCAAAATTTGGATTAAAGTCTTGTAGGGGATGTAGTTTCTTTTGCATGTGTCTGTAGTTGTTGTAAGTGATGATTGTGCTCACTGCCGTTATATACAAAATGCAAACTCTGTATTCATTCCCATATGTTTGATCTCTTTGAATGCCACCTCTGAAAAGTACAGACTTACCTCAACAGTCTATACAGCTTTCTAAGACATTTGTTAGCGATTTAGGGGAGCCTTGCATTTAAATTGTTCACAGTTGTGTTGAATGGACAGTCACTGGCATTCATAGTCACATTTGACTTGAGCTTAAAACTAATGATTTGAAACTTTTTAGAATTGGAATGGAAACCATGTGGAAATGTCTGACATCATTACAATAACTATTATCCTCAAATGGCATACCATGAAATTTAAAACTTCCCAAATGAACCATATGGGAACAAAATGGAGGGTTTTTCTGAAGGGGCGGCAAACAGTGTAATGATTTTTAGGTGGTAATAGTGGATGAAATGCTAATGGAAAGTTTAAAAGTGTTCATGTTAGCGTACGCAGTAAACATCTGTGTTGAAGGGCTGTGCTGTGTGGCTATGGACAGCAAGGAAGTCAAAAAGCAAATCTGCAACAATTGTAAATCAGATCTTTATTTTACATAGAACTAAATTGGGTTTGATTCTGTTTCTTATGTTGTTTTTTTTTTTTTTTGTTTTTGTTAGCATGTTTTTGGTTTGTTTCTCTTTCTTTTTTTTAATAAAGCAACGAAAGCTATTCACACAACAAGATTTTAAGTTTCATTTGAAATATGTTTTAAAGCAAGGATATGATCACACTGCAAATTTTATTGTGCTTGAAAAATGAAATTTATACTACAAAAAGAGTTTATACAATTGATCTTGTTCTGTTCTTTAATTTTTAAGGGATGGGGAGTGGGGGAATGGAGAAGGTTGAGACTGGGGTGGTGGAAACCAGAAGGAGAATCTTTTTATCTGTTTTGTTTTTTTAACATTTTCCCCTTGTTCATATGTTTTCCAGACCCTCGACAGAGACATGCGCATTGAATATTCAAGAAGAGGGTGAATATAAAATTTGTCTTTCATCATTTCTGACTCTGTGTATCTGTTCTGTGTGCAATGGTATGATTTTGTTTTTATTTCATGTTATATATTTTTGGTGTGGATGTCATTGTTAGACTGCAAATGCTATCTCACAGTCTATACAAGTATCTGTATATGTGTGTGTGTGTGTGTGTGTGTGTGTGTGTGTGTGTGTGTGTGTGTGTGTGTGTGTGTGTGTGTGTGTGTGTGCAATTTGCATGCATGCACTTTTGTGCTTGTGCAGGGTCAGTCCATGCCTCTGACCCACCTGTTTCAGGCTCTGTGAATCTGGAGGCCATCAGTTCATTCTTGCGGCGGCTACTGGGGCAGAATCTGAGGTCCATAGCTTCAGCCTTGTTTGGGTATTACCTAAGCATCATCTTAGCCATTCGAGTTGCAGTGCTGAGCAGCATGTTGACCATCAGCTCTCAGGCCGCACACTCTTCTCTCTGAACTCTGCCATTAACCGATGGCTCCTGTTTTGAGGAACCAGTTGGTTTCTGTTATATGGTGACAGTAAGCAAATCCTAGTCAGAACCTGCCCTTGGGCACTGGACCGCCCAGGTCACAGTAATCAAGTGCGTTTCCACAAAGGGCTGCAGCGCTGGCACCATGCACAGTATGCCAGCGCTGAGGCAGGAGACAGGGCAAGGGTTCTGTTTCTGCCTAAGGCATTCAAGAGGCCCCAGGAAGAGGCCGAGTTCAGGCTCAAAGCCATCTGCCCCCTTCTAAGGCAGTCCACCACCTATGACTTGGCCTTGACCATCACGTCCCTCTCCTTCTCAGGCTGTCCTAGCCTTGACCATCATGTCCCTCTCCTTCTCAGAGACTGTCCTAGCCTTGACCATCACGTCCCTCTCCTTCTCAGGCTGTCCTAGCCTTGACCATCACGTCCCTGCTGCTCAGACAGTCCTAGCCTTGACCATCACATCCCTCTCCTTCTCAGACTGTAGGCAGATTGCCCAACTATCTTCAGCTTGTTGACATTAAGGGTGATTGCTTCAGTGGATGCATGTATGATCTGGCTCACAAACTACCAACAGTTAAAGGCTGTCTTCCTGGCTTTCCTGAGGTGCAGCCCCCCACCCCCCCCCCCCCACCCCCCCCCCCCTCACCTCCCAAGGTATGTTGTGCACAGGATCACAACAGTTGTGTGCTACATCGGTAAACAAGGTGAGGGAGGGGGAATTGTGGCCCATCTTCCCCTTGCCCACTGTCCGCTCTGAACAGCTTCTTCTCAGATGCATGAGTCAGGAGATAGGTCCTGGGTACCCGCATGCCAGACAAACTGAGCTTGCTTCTGTCATCTCCACATGGTCCTGCAGAGAGCCAGACTGGACTGGCTCATCAGTGTATGAAAGCAGTCTGGGATGATGGCACAGATCTCAAGTGGACCTGTTTGCCTCAAAATTCAACTTCCATCTGCCAGTGTACATGTCCCCTGTTCCAGTAGTTGGTCAACCCTCTCTCAGTTGTTTGGAAAATCTGGAAGGGTACACCTTACCTTTTCATCCCGTCATAGGAAAAGTAAAAGAGACCACAGCAGAG
Organism: Conus betulinus; assembly: GCA_016801955.1. Taxonomy (NCBI): domain Eukaryota; kingdom Metazoa; phylum Mollusca; class Gastropoda; order Neogastropoda; family Conidae; genus Conus; species Conus betulinus. The sequence continues at coordinate 259,887 of JADBJO010001042.1, read as the reverse complement.
CAAGATTTCCACATTTTTTTTTTCACTTCCTGGTGGCCAGTTCAACCATTGTTCCTGAAACTCCTTCAGCTAGCACATTGGAGCTAGGGAGTTCCCAATGAACTTCAGCCCTGGCCCCTGGCATACTCCATAGGGATCTGACCATGCTAGATCTTCATGCTATCACACTGGGTTTTTGTATGGGACTCACTGACTGCCCTAGCTGCCTCAGCACAGGCAGTCAGCCTGGTATGCCAGTTTTCAGAGGGTGTAGTCGTCATACAGAAAGCATCGGCTGTCCTGGTGCAGTGATGGTTCGATAGATCCATGAAATCCCTCATGAATAGATCGGCAAACTTCTGTGCATAGAGTCTTTTTTTTTTTTTTTTAAAGCTCTCCTTTTTCCAATATATGTACATATGTAGGTTTATGATTGTACGGCTGATTAAGCTCACAATAGGAAGTTTTCAAACAATGTTTTATATGATTATGATTTTACATAGAAGCATATGACTTTTGAAATTTTGCTCCACTCAGGATCAGGTTTTTACTATATTGCACATAGAAATACATAATTGTTAAGTTTGATCAACGCTGGGTCAGTTTTTGCCATATTGTTGTACATGGTAATTGTTTACTATTGCATTAGCCTGTTAACTTGATGTTGCCATGTGCCGATAGCTCTCAACTTGACGCTGAGTCTGTTGACTTGATGTTGCCATGTGCCGATAGCTCTCAACTTGATCCTGAGTCTGTTGACTTGATGTTGCCGTGTGCTGACAACTCTCAACTTGTCCCTGAGTCTGTTGACTTGATGTTGTCATGTGCTGACAGCTCTCAACTTGTCCCTGAGTCTGTTGACTTGATGTTGCCATGTGCTGACAGCTCTCAACTTGACCCTGAGTCTGTTGACTTGATGTGTGCCATGTGCTGATAGCTCTCAGTTTGACCCTGAGTCTGTTGACTTGATGTTGCTATGTGCCGATAGCTCTCTCTTTTTTTTTTTTTTTTTTCGTGGCATCAGTTATCGGATCAATGGAGCACCTAAGGCGGTAATTTTCTTTTTTTTTTTTTTTCTTTCTTTTTATTTTTTCTTCCTAAGGCCAAAACCACCACTTCATTTTTTGGTGCTTCACACTGTCCTCTTCATTTGCCAAAAAAAACAAAAATGCGAAAAAAAAAAAAAAAAATTTCAACTACTATTTTTTTTTTTCTTTCTTTCTTTCTTCAACCAGTCCCTTACACACCATTCATAGTCTGTTTGTTCGTTTACAAATGGACACATTTTGCAGATTTTAATGTTTTGGCGTTTGATACAAAGTGTCTGGATTTGTTAGTCTTCTAATGTGTGGTGAACTGGCACACTCACTCTGACAATGCGTTGCTTTTACAAAGAAAACAATATAGATTAAACAAATGACTTAATTATTATTTTCTTTCATTTCAGTTTTTCCAAAGTAACGAGAGAGATGAAGAATCTGTTATCTGCTAGCTTCATTTTGTGTTGCACACACACACACACACACACACACACACACACACAAACTCGCTCTCTCTCTCTCCCTCCCCCATCCCTGCCCTCCCAGCCTCCTCCCCTTGACCCCCCCCCCCTCCCCTCCCTCCCTCCCCCTCCCCCCCCCCCCCACCCCCCCCCCCCCCGCCCACTCTCTCTCAACATATTAACAATGGTAGTTACATGTTAAAGGCACGGTATCAAAGCAAAATTTATACATAAGCGACCAATTCCGTACGTACACACTCCTGAATGGATATCGTTGGTCCCAGTTGCCGAGACGGGCACAGACCTCCCCATCCTACTACCCTAGAGTGTGAGCGCTCCTCACGTCACGCCACCACTACCATCACGACCACCACCACCCACCCACACAGAAAAGAGAGAGAGAGAGAGAGGAGAGAAGAGTCGAGAGAGAGAGAGACGGAGAGAGAGAGAGAGAGAGTCAGACCTGACAGGCAGAGGACAGACAGTCGGACAGAGACGGCGTCAAAGAGAGAGGAGGGAGAGAGTGGGATTTGTGGTGGGGGGATGGGAAGAGACACACAAGAGAGAGAAAATGACAGGAAGAGAGACACTGAGTCAGACAGACAGACAGTGCCGATAGCTCTCAACTTGACCCTGAGTCTGTTGACTTGATGTTGCTATGTGCCGATAGCTCTCAACTTGACCCTGAGTCTGTTGACTTGATGTTGCCATGTGCCGCCATGTGCCGATAGCTCTCAACTTGACCCTGAGTCTGTTGACTTGTTGACTTGATGTTGCCATGTGCCAATAGCTCTCAACTTGACCCTGACCGGGCCCAGCATGGGCAGCCCTCCCACAGAGGAGAACGGCAGACCACTCAGCACAGCACCTTGCAGCGTACACTCCATTCATCAAAATTCTGTCGTGTACGCTGCCCTGGGCCCACGTAGTGACACCAGGTAATGAGTGAGATGAAGTCAGGTTAAATGTTTAGTGTTTGACATGCTAGTATGGCTTACCAAGGCATCCTTTTTTTAATAGTAATTTATACCACTATGTAGAGTTACCGTCTTCTTTGTCAATACTTTGCTACATTAGGGAATAGAAAGAAGGCTAAAGCAACAGCAAAAGACAATGGACTGAACACTTGCACAGTTTTTCATCCCTGATTTTTTTTTTTTTTTTCTTCCTTAAATATGTTTTTTGAAGTATATTTTCCTGTTATTGAAAAATTTAAATAAGTTTTTTTTTACCTGAAGAGGGCTTTAGTAAAAAAAGAAAAAAAAGAATGTGGGCTACTCTCTCTTTTTTTTTCCGTTGCTATTATATATGTTATGTTTATGTATGCAGCATTATGTTCCAGTGTGTGTGTGAGTGTGTGTGCGCGTGTGTATGTGTGTGCACGCACGAGTGGAGTGTGCTGTATGTGTGCACGCGTGTGTGTGTGTGTGTGTGTGTGTGTGTGTGTGTGTGTGTGTGTGTGTGTGTGTTTATGACTTTTGAACGCAGAATTGTGTGTGTGTTTGTGTGTGTGTGTGTGTGTGTGTGTGTGTGTGTGTGTGTGTGTGTGTGTGTGTGTGTGTGTGTGTGTGTGTGTGTGTGTGTGTGTGTGTTTCTGCTCATTTTTTAGATGTTGAATTGTTAAAACTTGTAAAGCGCCCTGTAGCCGACATTGTTAGGATGGGCGCTATAGAAATTGTCCTCATTATTATTATTATTATTATTATTATTATTGTAATCTAGGAAGGTTCCAGCAACGTACATATCCTGATCCTGATGCTTCAGAAGGCTGAACTTGCTGACTATCACATTCAGAGGAGAAGATGTGTTTTCCCCAGAATTTTTTCCTCACATGATTGCTTAAAAAAAAGATGTGTCTTCCAGTAAATGTTTTCTTCAACACAACTACTAAAAAGAACACAAAGAGAGAATAAAAGTATGTTGTTACTTTCCAAATGTTGGTAGTTATGTTTCACTAGCACTGCAAATCAAATAATGATGCATGTATGCTTGACATTTGTAGGGCAGTAGCATAATGGAAAAGAATGTGGGTAGAAAGTGAGATTGGAAAATGAGGGAGGGTGGAGAAGAGAGAGGGAAACCCACATGCATCACAAAATACCAGCCAGATAAATTGGTGCTCAGTGCAATGTCAGTAAAGTATACCCATGACACCTTTTTTTAATCTGTTTATAAAGGGGTCCGGGGACAGTATGAAACAGTGTGAACAAATTAGTTCTTTGTGCAATGTTAACAGTGTAGTAATCTTTGACGCTTTTTATGTGTATATATAGAGACCCTGGCACATTTGTGAAATGTGAACACTTTGAGAGAATGGCAGGAACCCAGCCCTTCAGTGTGACAGTTTCAACAAATGCTCTCATACTGATGTGAGTGAAATAATAGATTCTGGCTAAATTACTGTGATTGTTCCGTGTATCTGGCTAAATTACTGTGATTGTTTCATCTGTGTATCTGGCTAAATTACTGTGATTGTTCCGTATGTGTATCTGGCTAGATTACTGTGATTGTTCCTCTGTGTATCTGGCTAAATTACTGTGATTGTTCCATCTGTGTATCTGGCTAGATTACTGTGATTGTTTCATCTGTGTATCTCCATCCTTAACTGTTGTCTTGATGAATACGTGTGATTGTTCCATCTGTGTATCTGGCTAAATTACTGTGATTGTTCACATCTGTGTTTGCTGTCTTTCGTTTCTGTTTTTAATCTTATGAATTTCGATTCTTTCGTTTGTGTTTTCAATCTAATTTCGATTAACAGATACAGCGCGGTAACACTAACCAATCTAATAGTTTTTATGTCCGTATGAGTTAAGTCACTGTAGCAAAATTTTTGTGGGCATGATCTATTTTACATAAGGTCCACCATCATTATCAAAATTCATCTCTCATTACCATCAAAATTTCTGAGAGCCTCAACCAAGTTTTAGTGCTATTCACTGACAAGGAAAAGATAGTAATTAAAATTCTAAGAAACATACAAATGCATTACATTCTAGAAAATACAAAAGGAATAAAGTGCATCATAAAAAATGAATAGTAACAACAGCAACACCAACAACAACATAACAATAACAACAACAACAATGATAATGGCAAGAAATTGAAAGCTGGCCTGCTAATGCAGTTGGCAGAAATAAGAGAGTCCATGTACCAAATACATCGACGGGTGCAAGCCATGCACTGCAATGTTCAGTGACTTTTTTTTTTTTTCCAAACTGGTATGGAAAAGAGAGCAGTCTAACCTCACAATACTGATAAGAGGGCCTTGTGTTACTGATTTCAAGTTATTTTTTTTTTCTTCATGAATTATGATGCCAACAGATAAAGGATTACAAAGAAGGTTTATAAACTCCACAGGATTTCCATTGCCACTTGACAACCTCAGAGGTGGTGGGATACTTAGGAGGGTCATGGTGTCCTGAAACACACAGTGAGTACCACTTTTCTGTCCCCTGTCTGTTTTGCTGTGTGTGTTTTTGTGAGCAGCTTTCTTCTGCCTGTCTCTCTCTTGACTTTTCTTTGCTCAATGAGAGAACAAAAGTATTCCTTAGTCTCAGATCTACAATGAATTAATGATGTTCATATTTCTGACCAGTGTCCAACAAAGAGTGAGCATTTACCATTCAACCATTTGTCAGTCTTATTCCATGTCCCTTCAGTATTCGTTCTCAGAGTGGAATGGTATCAGTCTCGGAAGATGTATGCTAAGAAAAGGATCTGAAACAACAGATGTTTTTCTTAATCAAAATATAGAAATTATATTTACAACTTCAGCTGAGCTTTTCCGTATAACAAGTGTTTCAGTGGCAGTTCATTGCATACTAGCAAGTAAAAGTGTCAGGTTGAGGAGTATGACTTCAGTAAAGCCCAGCCTCCTCAGTGTAGAGAGTTCAGGGTCAAAAGACTGGTCTGATGGGGATTTTTTCTCTGAAGACCTACTGTGAAGCTCCTCCTAGAGTTTCTGCCCACATTTGTTGGTGTAGTTGAACTTATTGAGCTACCAAGGACCTCAGAGTTGGCTGTGAAACTTCATGAAAAAAAAAATCTGTAAATCCTAAGATGTAGTGTTGTCTGTGCATTGTCCAAAGGAAAGAAGTGGCTTGAATTTCAAAGCATGACAAAGGGAATCAATCTCATCACAGAATTGATCAAAGGGGGACCTGCCTGAGAAAAACCCAATAGGTCGCAATGCGATTTGTTTGTTTTGTAATTTATTTGTTGTTTTGTTTGGCAGCCTGTTTGTTTTGTAGTTTTTTTATTGTTTTGTTTGGCAGCCCAGTAATTCTGTTTTTTTCTCTTGTTTCAATTTTCAACTGCATTTACCCACTTTCAAACTGAATTCTAACAGTTTTTGAATACTGACCTAAGATATCCAAAGGACATTTTTCAGCTAAATAATACACACTGAAGACAGGCATATCAGCAGTGCGTTGGGTTGGTACGTCCATCATCATGTTTTACAGATGTGCGCATCAGCCAGGCTTTTCCCTGCAAGTGCCTCCTCACCGACAAAGACAAAGCTGCCATCGTTGAAGAGGAAGTAAGTCATTGGAACAGAAGGCTTAATGCAGAAGAAATTAGTGTGAAAAAAGACTATCCTTTTCATTATGTGTGAGTGTGCATTTGTAGTATCGCGGTCGGATATTGAGTGAGTGTGTGTGTGTGTGTGTGTGTGTGTGTGTGTGTGTGTGTGTGTGTGTGTGTGTGCGCGCGCGCGCGCGCATGCGCGTGTACATGTGTTTAACTTGATGTCTCTTCTTACTTCAGACTTGCCCTGTGCAGTGATTACTGTTGCACTTCAGTCACAACTTTAGTGTAGTGTTCAATATTTTCAGCTTGCACTCCTTGGGAAAAGCAAGGAAAAAGGACCAAACTGCACTGCACAGTACAATCTTGACATGAAGCTGGATCAGTCCCTTGACTGAAAGTGAAAAGTATGCTTGCCCATGCAGCACTGTTTGCTGTTTATGATGACTCTGAGGATCAAGTCAGTTTATCTAGCAACGTTTGCTGTGTTCTTTCAGACAGGACAGTCTTACTGCAGTTAAATCATTTGCACTTCTGAAAAAGACACTAAGTATAGATGGTGGATATCAGCATTTTAACTAAAATAGTTACATCTCTGAAAAAAACATTAATATATATTTTGGAAGTCTGCATAGCTTCAGTCAGTTAAATCAATTACATCTCTAAAAAGTGCAGACTAAAAGTGCACTTAATAGTGGGAGGAGGCAACATTTAGACAGCTAAAACAATTGCATCTTTATAAGTTCCACAAAGTGTCGCTGAACAGCACTTCATCGTCTGCCCAATACCTTTGTACATCTGTAACAAGAAAGGTAACTCAAAATGACTCGCAGGCAGCAAAAGAAAAAAGTTATGGCAGAATTATAGGTATGGACTGAATCGCTGTTTTTATCTTTATATTTTGTTTATTTTAGTTGTTTAGGATATTTCTGATTTGTATCTAACATTACTCATCTTCTTTGTGATCCTAGCTCCAAGTTATTGAAAATTTCTTTTTTCTTTATAAGCTTCAGTGAAGTGTTTGATAGTGATCATCATTATGCAGAGAAGGGAAATCATCAGCAGAACAGGAAACTCCAAGGTTACATATATTTTTCCATATCCTCTGAGGTGATACATGCAAGCAGCAGCAACAGCTGAAGACGCAAACAAACACAAATGAGCATGTGTGTCAAGACTGGCAAAGCCTTTTAGTGGTGAACATTGTCCAAAAAGATGTACAGATAAGGGAAAAATAAGGTAACCTTGGTATGATTGACAGCGAAAGGAAATCTTAAGCAAAGCAGTAAGAATCAAAGAGTTATTAGTTGTAGGTACACAATTCTGTACTAATGCTTGTGGTAGTATACGGAAAGTTTCTGGTTTATGTTAAAAAAATTTCACATTCGATCACTTTCCTGTAGTACTCTCAGTTGCCTTCACTAGCTAGCTATATTTACCAAAAGAAATTGTAAAGTCTTAGGTTCATATTCAAGGGCTAATCACGGGACTGGGATAGGAAGTCAAGACGTTTCACCCCAAAATAGGATGCCAGTTTTCAATTAATTCCTTTGGTTTGTCACTTTTTGGAATACAAATAATTATACATTCTTTCTGTGTTGTAGATAATTCTTTTTTTTCTTCAAAGTCCACATTTCATGCTCTCAACACAAAATTCCCGATATGTTTCCAAAAGCTTTTTTGAAAGTTCTGCTCCAAATCCATCCACATTTGGACATTTCCCATTTTTCATATTTTTCAAGACAAATCCTAACTTTTCCACCATTATTTTCCTTTTATTGATTTCTGTTCGTCTTCAGTAAGGTTGTTCTTTCCTCAACAATATCTGAGATTTCTCATTCGTCTGCACCCCTACCTTTGCGCAACTTTTCATGGTAATTTTTACCCCTCTTCCTGCTTTCCTAGGATCCTCTATGGATTGCCTCCAACCTATTCTGTCATTGTTGTCAGTTGCTTAGAATAGATTTTTTTTCCATGTGAACAAAAAAAATTTTGCCACCTTCTCACCATGTATATCCACCTGGCCTTTGATATGATAAGTGTTCCCTTCATTCTTTTCTTTCACCAGGTGTCTTATTGTGAAACGTGCGCATGTGTTGCCCAGATCCGACAGAGCATGGAGAGGCAGGGCTGCAGCGTGGTGGGGTGGTACCACAGCCACCCACAGTCTCAGCCTGACCCCAGTCTCAGGGACATTGACTGTCAAATGCACCACCAGGTCAGCATGAAGGGCCCTGGTGGTATCTACCTGCCTTGCGTCGGCCTTATCTTGTGTAAGTGTTGACACGCCATTATAGGTATGCTTTGTGTGTGTGTGTGTGTGTGTGTGTGTGTGTGTGTGTGTGTGTGAGAGAGAGAGAGAGAGACACATGTTACCTAATGCAAATGCTGTTAGAAACAGATTCATGATAACATGATAATACAACATGTATGCATGCACAAACGCACAAACAGGTATGTGCATACACATACTGGCTTTGTAAGTCAAGCAGGATTGTTTTCAGGTTTTTTTTAGTTTTTTTTTGTTTTTGTTTGTCATGTTTAATTTTAGATAAATAAAGTCAGGAAGGATTCAAAGTTGTTCAGAATCATGTATCCAAACATTGGGGATATTAGTCGGAATGATTGATGGCGTGTGTCATGTGCAGCTCCATAGGACAGCGGAAAAGGGATGATGGAGTAAGTTATGTACTGATCTCTGCAATTATTGAAAAATGGATTAGGGCTTATAATGCTGTCCCATATCAACCTCATGGAAGTTTTAAAAAAAAGATGCAGAGCAAAGCAATTACATGACAAAGGACACATTGATTGAAACTATGTGTTACCTGTTTGAACTTTTCTTTGAAGCATGTGAAACGTATCCAGGTGCAGGCGGACTTTATTGCAATTGAAAATCCTGGAAACTGACTACAATAGGGAGTCAAAAAAGGAGAAAAGCACTCATCTAGGATGTTAGATTTTACCTTACTACCTTTCCCATTTACTATACCATTATTATCATTTTCATCACTTTTATGATCTATTTGTACATTTCTTAGATTTCCCATTTTCTATATTATATTATCAACATTATTATAACTGTTATTATTATTATTATTATTATTATTATTATTTTTCCTTCCTCATGTTCTTCTATATAATAATTATTATTACTATAATTATTATCATTATCGATAGTATAATTATAATGATTATACCACAATTATTATTATTATTATTATTTTCATTATTATTATCACTGTTATTATTGTTTGATGATCATCATTATCATTATTTTGCTTGTATTTTCTCCCCTTCAACATCAGTTCAACTTTGTAGTTTTATTTGTTCACCCAAGACCAATTTTTTACATCCAGATTAAAGAGAAATGTGACTGTGTGGCTATATGTACTCATGCATATGTGAGCAAACACATTACTCACATACATGTATGCACACATACATGCACATAGACACAGACATAATAGGCACTGATACTCATATGCACAAGAGCACACACATGTATAAGTGCACACGCAAACACACACATACACACACACTCACACACACATACACATGTGTGGTGTACACATGCATACATGCAGCAGAATACACTTGTGGTAGTGACCCAGACAATATAGAGTAGGTGTCAAAGGCCCTATGCATTGAGTTAATTCATAGAAAATGCATCTTCTCAGTCTTTTATGAAACTGTCTCCAAGGTACAATCTCGCTGTAAAGTGTGTGCATAATGGTCTTCTGGGTGAGCAGATGTGATGAAGCCTATATGGATAGTCTGCAAGCAGTAACTAACGCTTTCTTTACGAACTGCAACTGTCAAAAAATTGATTTTTTTTTTTTATGTGTAGCAGCGAAAAACTGCTGAAAATTGAGTGATGTGTGTTTAAATAAGGTGCACCTTCCTTTGTCATGTATAGTCTCCTTTTGTATGTCAAAAGTTCATTCAGTTTAATTAATTGCGTGCATTATGTGCAGCTCCATATGACTGTCAGAATAAGAAACCAGAATCGTCCTATATGAAGCTTTCTGGGTCTTGCCGCCGCCTGAGGTAAGTTTCTGAGGTCATATATGTAGGTAGCATGAATGACTATATGCAAAGAAAGAGAGAGGGGGGGGGGGGGGGGGGGGGGGGAGGAGGAGGAGAGGAGAGAGAGAGAGAGAGAGAGAGTGAAAGAAAGAAAAAAAGTGTGTATGTGTGTGTGTTTCTCTCAGGTTCTAAGGTCAGAGGTGAGAAATATACCATCACCAACCCCACTGTCACCCCCCCCCCCCCCCCTCCACACCCCCTTCACTGTTTCTGTGTGTGCGCATGTATTTTTACATCCATCTAATGGATGAGTGTTTTTTTAGTGATCTTTGTACTTGACATGCTTTCTCTTTTATGCAGTATATTGATTTGAAAAGTTGTCATTGTTATCTTTACATTTTTGGTATACAGTGTATTGTGCTGTATTGTTGTTGGTGTTGTCACAGAGTAAACTGGTACCACCATTGTAAAACATATTATCTGCATCTTGCATGTATTACTGTGAAAAGACAGTGAGCTGAACGTTTCACAGACTGTGTGTGGCGTGATGTGTTGCAGGACAACCCAGATGGTTATGGTATGCCAATGCATGTGTCCTGCATCTTGCATCAGAGCAGCTCTTTGTCAGCAGAACTGCTTCACGAAATGGTAAAGCTGATATTGAAAGTTGTCCAACACTTCAATCGTATGAAAACAGAAGATCTAGAAGGCCATCAGGAGAGTGTAGACCTCCACCAAGGTCAAACATTTCTTGAAACCACGCTTTGAGTTGGATCAAGAGTGAAAATAGAACAATTTTTCCCCAGTAGGAATTGTTGTATAGACTGAACGGGTTACTGCCCATGAAGTTTAGTTTTAATGTAACATGCAAAACATAAAGCATCAACACATTTTTCTTAGTAAACTTTTTAATCTTTCATGAAATGATATCAGTTCACAACAGTAATCACAGCGTTTATGTTCAGGGTTCAGTTATCCATGATCTTGTCAGTGAACGCTGATCTTTGATCCAACTTTGGGGAAGTTTACTGGTGGTAAAGACTAAGGAGAATTCCTTGTTCTTGTCTACATTTAATCATTCATAATGATCATTGATCGGCTGCTCGGTCTGGATCTACCATATGCATCCACCCTGCAGTCTAATGGGTACGGCCCTATATTCTATCTTTTGATGAAGTTTGATTCAAACAGGTTCTGAGTGAAAGCACACTTTGTTGACAGGCTGAAAATGTGAACGTGAAAAGATGGTCTGTGTACGGGAATGAAGAGGATGAATCATGGAGGTTGGAGCGGAAAGATGAAATGGAGGGGCAGTGGCTAAATCAGATGCTGCATGTGGCATGTACAAAGCAGCAAACAAAAGAATGATACATAAAAAATAGTTGTGTGTGTGTGTCTGAAAATGGAGATTTCTCATGAAGAGCCATCTGAATATACAAGTAGAAAGTTGTGCATAGAGAACCCAGTTTAATGAGCAAAGCAGTGCTTGTCATTGGAAACTTGCCACAGTTTTGTTTTTAATCAGGTTAGAATATTCTGGCTTCTTTTTAATAACTATCTATAATAATCTATCATTCTATCATCTGTCTATCTAATAATCTGTCTATCCATCTATCTGTTATCTTATATAATTTATTATTGCTGATCTTGCAGCAAATCTTCACAGCTTGACATGTGTGTTTGGTTCATTGACAGAATCAGCTGGCAGATTTCTACCGTGGGTTTCCACATGGATGCATTGGAAAGATTTATGGTCAGATAATCTGTCCCACCTGGAAAAAATGAAGGTGAAGAATTGTAAGTGTGTGTGTGTGTGTGTGTGTGAGATTATGTGTGTGTGTGATTATCTGTGTGTGTTGGTGAATGTGTTTGCGAGTTTTGAAAGATTGTATCCTGTTCACACAGATATTTATGGTTTAAATTAGCTACTGTGATGAAGTGTTCAATGCCATTGGGTGCGGACTGGAGACTGTGGGTTCCACTGCCATCATTTTATTGATAGGATTTTGGAGCCCTGTTGGGCTTCAACCCTAATTGAGGTTCTGCAGGTTCAAATGACCCCGTTTCCCATTTTTCTCTCCATGCCCTTTCTCTTAACCTCAGAAAGTTACTTCAAGCTTGGCATATTATTTATGTATTTGTTCATGATGTAACATACCTGGAGATTTATCGCCTTGATGCATTAAGGATATATGTTTGTTAAATCAGAGTGATTGATCGACTCAAAAAAGTGTCCTTTTTTTATTTCAGAGGTCGTTGCGCTCTAAGCTTCCAAAGGATCAGACAGACAGCAGCTCCTTCTTTGCTTTCTGCAGCAGCTTTTGACTGGGAAGTGAGAGACATCATGCTGGAGAACATGTCTGGAGAACTTTTTTTCCTGGGGCAAATCGCACTCTGCTGAGGTCGAAGATGTCGGTAAAAGGGAGGAGGAGGGGAGCGTGTTTCAATATGTATATGTATTTGTTTGCATGCAGTATAAGCTATGTATAGATGTATCTGTTGATTGAATTTGTATAGGTAAATCTGATCCTAGCTGACTGTGCATCAGTTCTTTTCTCAGTTAACAGGAAATGTTTGTGCAATCAGGAATCTTAAAATTATGCAAAAATTAAATGTTGTTATATGACTTTTTTGAGTTTGTTACTTTGTTACAATATGCATGGGTCTCTAGATTTTTTAAATTCATATTTTGTTGTTTTTTATATAAGTGTGTGTGTGTGTGTGTGTGTGTGTGTGTGTGTGTGTGTGTGTGTGTCTCCATGAGATTCTCTCATGTTACACTCAGAGCGCTATTTCAAATAAGAATGGTGCTGTTGCAGTAATGCCATCATAAAGTTGCTGAAGTTAGAGTGTGATCTATCGAATAAGAACATTTACAACAGAATGTTGACAAATGTGTTTTTCCTGAAGAAATTACGTGTATTGGGATTCACTTACCGTTATGCTGTCAGTGTGTTCTGTTCTTCTGTAATAGAGGAATTATTTTTTCTAAGGTGACCTACAGAATTTGGACCAATATTGCAGATACTATCATTGGGTCCTTGTGGTTAACAGGATGCACAGTACAGACCATTTATTTTGTCATCTTCCTTTATGCGCATGTACTCTATGCATAGGGGCATGAAAGCCAGTGTTTTGAATAAATTCCCGTCTTGCAGGATTATTGAATAAAACTTTGGCGGCACCCAGACTTCAGCTGGTGATGCTTTGATATTGATATGCATATGTGTGCCTTTTGCATTGATTTTCAACCCTCCAGACACACTTGCACCGCTTTCACAAATGGTTCTGCTGGGCCAGTCTGTGTCGGTCACACATGTTCACACTTGACAAAAATTCTTTACCAAATTCCCACTCCTCAGATGTTGTGCTATTAGATGGGTTTCAACGCTGCACTATCTGTGCAGTTCATTATATTCATCACTTAGTGTGATGAACTCATCAGTAGTGTGTCTGATCAAAGGTATGCTTGCTTGCCATGGTGATCAATGTGTCATTTTGCTATGGAGTGGAAGGGAAATGGACTGGGAGAGGCACAGAAAGCCCAAACAGGTTTGAGAAACAGAGGTGTTGGGGCTTGATAGAGCAGCAAGCTGCCTCTAAAACAGCTGTGCATGCTGTTAGTGTAGAACTGCTGCACAAGCAGATCATCTTGCCTGCATCACTTTGTTTCTCTACCAGTTAAGTCATAGTTTAGGCATGGATGACTTGAATACCTGAATACCAATATTGGCCAGATATTTTCCTCAACATTTATAGGAGTGAGCTCCTTGGTGTGTGAAAGGCGTCGGTTTTTCAAACCCTTTCTCAGAGATTGATTGTGTTGGGTGAGCTCCTCAAAATGAACAGCTAGGACTGTTAGCTTCTACATGTCTCTCCATCACCAGGCTAACTGCATGGCTTAGAGAAGGCCTGTATCTTTCATCTTGCTAGAACCTCTCCCTCACTCTCTCTCTCTTTTGGTGCTCAAGAGCACTCATTTCACATTGCAAATGAAAAGATTTGCTGCTTTCAAATATATTTTCAACAGGTTTTCATTGATGATTCAGATTTCACCAAATCGGAGGGGGAAAAAATCAGGGAGTTGGGGTGGCATTCTGAGGACTTCTGGCTGCAGAAATGATGAAGTTGGCTGAAAAAAGGAAGTTGGCTGAAAAGAGGACAAACTGACATGCCTGCAAAAAAAAAAATTAGGAAATTGGCAGAAAAGAACAGAAATCAGCTGAAAAAATGACAACTGGCATCCTTGGTTTGATTTGTTAATTATTTCCGTTTCATTTTCTGACATGGTACAGTATATGACGCCAAAATGGGGAGTTTTTATTATACTCCCTGTTTGGCTAGTATACTTACCATGTCAGACTCTAATGCCTGCCCTACCTTCCCCTCTAGCGCCAAGGTTCTTTGGGTTACCTTGTGCGCAGGCCTCGCTGAATGAGGTACAGGAATTGAACATCGGCGTCTTCCGTTGGCGGAAGTAGGGTGGGGGTCACGTGACTATATCTATGACTGCATTTGCCACCAAAAATTCGGCCTGACAGAGCTGACTGCCGTTGAATGCTATGGTCTGACATGGTAAGTATACTAGCCAAACAGGGAGAGTAATAAAAACTCCCCATGTTTCCCCTATTTCACTTCCTAGTTCCTCCATTCCTTGAAATGGCAGCAACCATTTGCAATACTTGAAATTATAGATAACATAGTAAATCTACCATATTCATGTATGCTGGAATGGAAGTGGCAGTCAACACTTATCTGGCTTTCATGTTATGTCTTGCATCGGTTCCACTCTCATTTCTGCAGCAAGTTATGTGCATAGACAGAAAATTAACCTAAAACTCACCTACTGACTTTGAAAGACTGTAGTGGACAAAGTTTCCACTGCAGGGCTGTCAAATTTAGTATGCAAAATCCTAATACATCATATTTCATAATGCAGAGAGAAGTCACATGTTTGGGATGCATGTTGGTGTCATTGTCACCCTGTTTGTCACAAAACAATGGGACATCAAACGTTGACAATGTTACTATGATACACCAGACAGACAATAACATTGTCGGCATGCATTTGTTAGTATAAATCATCAAAGGGTGGCCTACCTCAACTTGTAAACAGCAGTCCTGGTTCAGTAAATCCATTTGGGGGTGTCACAAAGTGTCATGATTTGTCACATACACAAATATGCAGCCAGCCAGGTAACTTTACAGTTTTTGTTTTTCATCCTAAAAAGTGTGTTTGTTTTTCGCTACTGAACGATTTATTAACACCGGAATATACACAGTCACAGAAAGAAGCAAAATACATTATTTACACTCTAATGTGTGTCTGGTCACACACAGCGGGAAGGTAAGTGTCACCACTGTCACATGTCACCAATATGGTGAATACTATTGTTGATCCATGGTTTCTACCGTATTTGCCGCATGGTAGTCACGGAAACAGTCATTGTGCTGGCAGAGGGGACGTCACAGAAGGAACACTTGAAGGAGGTCTCCGGCTGTCGGCCTTTGGCTGTCTTGCGACCCACGTTGACACACTGACGACAGGTGCGCTTTCGTCCTTCAATCTTCACCTGTTTATGGTGGTCGATTGTTTCCTTTGCAATGGGGGCCTCTGCCACGTTTGACCGTCTTCCAGCACTTTTCTTCCTGCTGGTAAAGCCAGCACGGAGCTGTTCTGCCACGTCAGCCCTGAACCACAGGTGGTCATAGGTCTTCTTGGGTGTCGGATTATGGGGTGACCTTTGCCAGGTGATGTAGGCCTGCACGATGATGAGATTGACAGGGGATGGAAGAGGTAACGCCACCACTTCTTATTCTGATGACCAACCGGGTAGTAAGCCCTGTGCTGGTCAGACTTGTCCACCCCTCCCATGTTGTGGTTGTAGGCCTTGATGACATGGGGTTGCGGCTTGTCGTCGCTGTCAGGTGCAGGGTGTTGTCTTACCTGGTGGCTGGTTGGTGCTGAGGAAGTAGATAGGGCGTTTATCCTCCTTATATGCTGTCGCCATCAGGGGCCCCTTCTGCATTTGAATCAGCTCTCCTTGTTTGTTTTAGACGAGCCTTGGTCACCTCCTCTGGAAGCCCTTTGCGGTTGGACATCACTGTGGCACAGGCGTATGTCCCGTGTTGTGACAGGTGTCGCATGAGTGGCACAGAGGTGAAAAAAACGGGTCGAAGTACAGGTGTCGATTTTGCCCGTAGTACTCCGATGCCATTTTGTCCACTACTTCATGTCCGAGGGTACATTTGTATTAGTGCGGCTATGTTTGCCTGTGTAGATGTCGAAGTTGATGCAGTAGCCAGTGTCAGCGTCGCACATCTCCCACACCTTTACGCCCCACTTGGTTGGTTTGGCCGGCATGTACTGTTTGAAAAATACTCGCCCTTTGAATCCTATCATGGCTTCATCGACAGATAGGTCACGGCCTGGCTTGAAATTTTTCTTGAACAAGGGCAGAATCAAGTCGAGGAAGGTCCGGATCTTGTACAGGGGGTCATAGTTGGGACTGTCGCGGCCAGGTGCGTTCTGTGTGTCTCTCAGTGTGAAATACTGGTTCAACTTGAGAAACCTAGTTTTTGACATCACCCCACTGATCCATGGCTCGCTAAATCTAAGATCAGTCGACCAGTAGCACCAGAGTCTTGGCAGACGTTTGATCCCCATCATGATCAGTACAGCTACGTAGGCCCGCATCTCGGCAGGTGTCGTATCCTGCCAAAGTGGGTCAGGTTGTCCCCGCTTTGCCATCTGCTGCCTGGCGTACAGGTTCGTCTGGTCAGCAGCTGTAGTAAAAACAATTGCGGGCAGGAACAGAAAAAATATTCAAGAGGTAGCTGTGTCTGGCAAATCATGATTTGGCCCAGTCTCCTCCTCAAAAGGCTGAACCACGGGCGCGGAGTCGCCGGTCGCCACGTGGTCACAAACGCAGACAAAGGCACATCATCATCTTCATCACTTTCTTCCCCTTCTTCTCCCACTTCCTCCTCTCCCACATCCACATCACTTTCATTTAACTCCTCTCTTTCATATCTCTCTACTTCTTGTAATATATCATCCAACTCCTCTTTCGTATAATCCAAAAAATCACCGTCGGTAGAAACACTAGCAGACGCCATTTTCAGAAACAAGGCGATGCGTCTGCAGCAAAGGAATGCGGTCAGTTCACGACCCTTGTCTTTGTGAATGAATCGTTTCCCACACCCCATACTACTGCTAAGATTTTATTGGACCCTCTCAGGGATGCCCATTTATTTTTAGCCAGCCTTGACTTAAAACGAGCTCGCAGTGTGTGAGGGAAAAACGAGACATGGATCTGGTTGGATGCACACAAAGATGCCCTATTAAAGAGAGTGTTGACTGCAGACCACACATGATAAACGCAATTTTTGAAAAAGTAATAGAACAATGATTCCTTCATGGAGGGGGAGAAAGAACTGCAATGTTTTGTCACATAGGTATTCTTCAAAGTGGTTGCTCATCTTATGAGCTACATTTGAAGAGGTCCTCATGGGAAGTTGCAATTTATTTCCTATGCATCTTGCCTCTCGTTCAACTGTAACCCATGATTTTCAGATATATGTGGTGCTAGTGGAATGTGATGTATATTCCAAAATGTGTCCTCCTTGTACCTTATTCTCCAGAATCCAACTAGTCAGAAAAACATTTCCTTAAATATAAAACACTGCATTTTGTCTGTGTGTGTTTGCAGTCAACAATCCCATATCGCAGGGTAGTCTGTGTTCTCTCCCAAAGAAATGGCGAGCGCTTTTCTTGATGTACTTCCATCTTTGCCGTCATATTTTCCTGCCTGTTTAAATCTTCTGGTCTTCCTTTTTTTTCTCAGCTGATTAGGTCTGTGTACATGTTTACCGGCCTATCACCAGTGTATGCTTTATCGGCCTATTGTCAGTCTCTATAAGACAGAAATAATGCTGCTTATAATCCAGCCAACCGCAAAAGGCCATATCAGGGCCGTCATCTGACAAGTCATGAACAAACATAACTGAAACCTCTTCAGCCACAGAGTAAAAGAAACTACAAGATGTTTCTCGGCTTTTTTTTTTTTTTTTTTTTTTTTCATTTTATTGACTTGGACATATATCACTTAAAAGGCTGGTTTCACACCATCAGATCTTCATGTTCAGCTTCAGATGTCAAGCACTTCAGTCAAAAAAACTTTCAAGTCATATCACTCCATTAAAACATAATTCTGCACATCATCCCATCCCAAATTCCTATTACAGTTTGAACAAGATAGGTGTGCATGTACAGCAGAAACTTTTTCATCACCAGTCTATTCATCTGTCATAAATCTACTCAATTTATTGCTCGGTGGACAGGAATTGTAGATGAGAGGGTAGGAATCCCCCCCACCTACACACACACACACTCTATAGCCCTTCGATGCTACTATGCATTTAGAAACCAAGTACCTTAACATGCCTTCACAACAAAATGTCAGCTCAAAGCAAACTCAAACATGCACAACAAAGAAAGAAGTTGCTGTCGTCATATTACTATCATATTCATGTTGTCCCTTATTTCTTTACGCTCCCATAAAGTAAGCACTTGAGTACTCTGGTGGACCTTTCGAGTACTGTAATCACCACCAAAATGTGAGCTTAAAATTCTGATATTCAAAATGCCTACTAGTCCAAAACACAAATACATCACACTTTCATTCATACATTGTTTACTTGACTGTAAATAATTCAACTGTAATGATCTTCCAGAGAGTTTCATTTTCTGATGGTAAGTGTTTTTCGCTGTGGTTTGTTTTTTTCACTGCACACACACACAACACACACTACCCTTTTTCATTTGTTTTTTTCCCAGCAGATTTATGGTGTGTGTGTGTTTTATTGTCTAAGAGAAACTTCACTAAAACAAAAAATTAAAACACACACACACAAATTCTTGATTGTCTATTCATATGGTTTCCAGGTCTACAAAGCAAAGGCACTGTATGGAAGTCTTCAAGGCAGATAACTCATGAGCTTCGAGTTGGAGAAAAGCCAACATGCAAAATTGTGAGAATTCTGCATGTTTGATGGTATAAAGACTACACAATTTACTTGTAACAGCCACAAAAACAAAAAAAACCTTCTGACTGTGCATTTGCATACTGATACGTTGTTCTGGCATGAATCACAAAACATATCAGTACTTCACGATAAATAACTTTGGAATGTTTTGGATGTGATTTCCAGTTTTGTTCTCAGCGCAAATTTTCCACCATCTCAATTACTGTTCCTGAAAGGACAGAAATAATCAATATTTTGTGTTCACACCAATAAAGCACTTTTTTTCTTAAAATCCTTATGCACCAGTGAAATTCCACAAGAAGAATAAAGAACAAGAACAGAATAAAGACTAATATAAAACGCTGAAAACAAGTTCAGGAGACAAAACATAAAAGTACCCATCACCACAGTACAGCAGCTGCAATACATAAAATCAAAGACCAGTTAAAATGATAGCATTTCAATGTCAGTATAACATTAATAACATCATCTACAAAATCTGTTATGAATGCCATTCAAGTTTTTTTTTTTTTTATTTTATAAAATCAAGCCATGCCCTTCAAAACACTCACTTAGGGAAGATGTTGGGGGGGGGGGGGGGGGGCTTACAGTTAGCACATATAACACAGCATATTTTAGTTCACAATGACTCTTCTCTTTGGCTTTAACAAGAGTTACATTATTCAAATGTATTCACATTTCTTAGGCAAAGGAGAAAAAAAAAAAATCAGACTACAACAACAATCATCAGCTTGATTATTCTGGCAAAAGCCTGCAAGAACCTTCATTATGAACACACCCAAATACATACTTCTGTCAACTAGCAATTTGGACTTGTTGGATTCCCAACATTACACAACTGTTATATCTCAGCTTGGAATTAAAGCAGTAAAATATAATGGGAATTTTTTTTTTTTTTTTTAAATCTAAAATCAACACCCATGGGCCATCCACCCCATTCACACCACCCGCACATTTAAAAAGTTATGAAATGGAAAAGGGAGGGGGGGGGGGGGGGGGGGGGGGGAAAAAGGGTGATTGATTCTGTCTCTCCAGTAATTCCATCCAAAAAAAAGCATACATACAGAGTAAGACAGGTGAAATATCAGTCTAAAAAATAAAACAATAATATACCCAAAAATCTGAAAAAGTGATCTTCAAAGTTCTCCACTAATTAACAGCATAAAAATTATAGACACAACTGCGTAGTGTGTAAAATGATACACCAGAACCAAGCAAGTGTAAAATGACACGACTAAACATCACTTCATAACTATAGCTCATCATGCTTAGGTCCACTAAATTCTTCATGCGAGATAAACCCATCTTTGTCCTTGTCTTCGTGATTGAAGATCTCGGTGATGATCTTCTCATGATGCTCGTCAGTTAGTCCACTATCTGGTCCTGCTTTCTGGGCTTGCTCTTTCAAGAAGCCTGAAATCTGCAGAAAACCATCAAAAAAAAAAAAAAAAAAGTGAGCAACCTTGGAACCAGACTTTTAACCATCGGTCAAATACAAGTTGAAAAATAGCAGCATGAATTATCACGCAGATATTGCTTCACCATCCATCCTTGATAGCCTCACCATCCATAAATACCTTGGATACATTAAAGAAACACAGCATGCATGCAAAAGATCCATAAACACACCAGCATAATTGCATACGCATATAATTTTGTACTTTCACATGCCAATGATGACACATGCATATGACTATCAATTCAAGAAAGCAAACTCAGTGAACCACTATCCATTTGTTGTTGCTCTTCCTTTTTTCTTCTGCTGCCCCATCTTCAGTTCTCTCTCAATGGCTTTCTCCAGTGATGTCTTTTAGCGATGCACCCATGCATACATCTCGTCAACATACATTGTCACAATCATGTGACAGGAAGCTGTCAATGTGCTTCTGTCGGTGGAGGTCATGGCTCCTCACCGTCAGCCATGCTAAAAACATTGAGCCATTGAGAGAGAAACTGAGCGCAACCTGCACAAGAGACTAAAGGAACACAAACGTGAGTCCTCTCCAGTGGGTGAACATCTGACCCACGCCCAACATCAATTTGAAAAGGACAAAGTGCAAGTGCTCAACAGAGAAGCAGGATGGTTCCAGAGGGGAGTAAAGGAGGCAGTCCACATCACCGCCAGGAACCCCACCCTTAACCGCGACCGGGGCACACAACCTGCCATCAGTGTACTTCTCACTCGCTCAGTCGCACTGTCGTGAGTTCGCTCACGGCGGTGCGCACTGAATCCAGTTCTCAACCCAGCAGTTGCGCTGAAGAAGTCGGCTGGATTGCCAACAAAAGCTATGCACACCGTGAGTGGCCTTCTTTTAACTGAGTGACCCATTTAGTCTGGGTAGCCATTAACTGAGCTGAAACAGGACATGCCTACCCAAATTCTTACCAAAGAGTGTTTAATGAATATCAAATGTTTAATTTCATATTTAACAAACACTTTTTCCCTTCTTTCTTCTTTAATGTCTTTATTCAACATTATGTGCAAAAGGTCACTTTCATGAGAAATTTACTTACTCCTGCCCTTCCTATAGGTTAACACTGCAAAAATGGTTTGATCTTGATAGATTGCAAATGATAATTCATTTCATGAAACATCACTGAACGTATCTTTTAACAAAGTGTGAAGCATGTGGTGATCACATTTTCATGGGTCAATTTTTAATCTTCTAAATCAAAATGCATCTTAAATGTGATCATCGATTCACTACCTTCACCTTACCTTTTATGACTAAAATCTTCATGCAAGGAATGACTGGAAAGGTCTTATCTCATTAATAGTTATCCAGAGTTTGGTTGTACTAGCATTAAAGTTTACCTCTGACACAACAGAACTCAACACACACACACACACACACACACACACACACACACATACACACACAGATCATATAAACTCACTCTGTTTATATACATGAGTCAAAAATTCATTTCCATTCTTCATCCAGACACAGGTCAAGAGTTCTGACCACTCAGCTAGCACATGCATGGAGTTAACCCACCAAACAAACCACCATTGCAATGGCAGTGACAGCACACAGGTACTCCAGACAGCACAGACCTCTCCAAGGTCAAGTAGATCCTACACTTTGATCCCGATCTACACCACCAATCAGCCACAAAGTTTATGGATTTGCCCAGGGGCCACATTCCATTCCACCACGTTTACTTGAAAATGGTTCAAAGTTTTTTGTTCAAAGTTCAAACCATGCTGAAAGAAAAAAACAAATCAATGGACATGTGAAAAAAAACATTACCTCCCTGGCGAAGGTCACTAACCTCCTCTTTCGACAAAAGTTTGTCCTCATTGGTGTCAATCTCTTTGAAGATGTTCTGTGGTGGTGTGCCATCCTTGATATTCAGAAGTTCCACTTCGAAGGTCAGGCTAGACTTTGGAGGAATCATTTCTCCTGCATAGAAATAATAAAGAGCACTGTCACTGTGCCCTTTTCTTCTTCGCTTGAAAAATTGGAATACTTTAATAATCAAGATGTCAAAATGCTTGCAGAAAGCAGTGCATGAAATTCACCAGTGCATACATACATATAGTATATCTCTCACAACAGATATGTTTGATAACTTGCAATGCCCTTTGATGACCTTCAAAATTTTCTTAAAAAAAAAAAAAAAAAAAAATATCAAGAAATACTATTTTTTCCTTTTCAATTAATCAATTTGATGTCCAGTTCGCTATCAGCAGAACTCATGATATTTACAATATCTGCAGCACCTTAACAAGTTAACACATCTAAGTCAAAATTTGTTAAGTTTATCATGAAATTCATCATCTTTTGCACACACAAAACCTGATTTAGTCAACAAGATTACACTTTGCTTTTTTTTTTTTTTTTTTTTTTTTTTATATCAATCTAACACTTTAGGGGCCCAAAATAGTGGCTGTATTCAAAACCACTCATCTGTCATAAATTCAACTTTTCTCTATGAATACCAAGATAATGTTTTTTGTGATACTGAGTTCAGGTTGTGCACTTTGCAGTGCACATGTTGTGACCATACTGCAACTATTAACATTTTTTAAGTCTCTCTCAATGAAGACTGATACATTCCAGACTGCCTGCTTTTCTGGGAGTTCATAAGCCTTTAAACTGTCAGATTGATGATTCTAACAGAGGATTTGGCTTCCATCTTTTCACTTCCAAGTCACACTACCAGAATCATTCCGAGTCACATAACATGGACTGTTAAAATAAAGGTAATAAATGTTGTACAGGAGTTTACCTGAAACTGTTGCTTTTGTTCATTTCCTGCCTTCTTGCAGAAGAGTACGAATGGTGAGGGTTCCACCAACCAGCTGGAGGACATTACTATTTTTGGTGCGTAAGGGGGGGGGGGGGGGGGGGGGGGGGGGGGGGGGGGGGGGGGGGCAAAAAAAAAATGGCTGAACATTCTTCGAAAGATTTGCTTTTGACCTCTAGTCCTTTAAGATAATTTATGTTGCTCATATCGAAGATGAAGCAAATTTTAACGTACAGAAGCTGAATTTGATTCCAGATTACTTCAGCTTCGTCTTTGGTTTTCATCTTTTACAAAAAAATATTCCTGTTTATGTCAGATTATATGGTTCCTCTCATTTTGTTCACTTCCTTCCGCTGGGGACAGAACAGGAGATACAGCAAGAAGCAGAACACACGGATGACACAAAGACAAAGCAAAAACTGAAAAATGTCTTCCATAACCAAAGCAACACATTCACTGGATATTTCATCCCAGGCTCTTGGACATCTTCATGAATGGGTCCTTTCTATGCTATATCAGCGATGTGCACATGCGTTAATGGATGCCCTGGGTTTATCACATGTAATAACTGACTGGTCCAAGAAATTTGGATTCACCTGCCCCTTGATCACCATAGCCCAGGTGAGAGGGGATGATGAGTTTGCGCTTCTCCCCAACACACATGTCCAGCAGGCCTTTCTCCCAACCCCTGGATCACCTGTCCTACACCCAGCTGGAACTCAAATGGCTGGTTTCTGTCATGGCTGCAACACACACACACACACACACACACACACACACACACACATAGTTTCCTTCCCCACCTGGGTATTTCTACATTTCTTCTCGAGTTCTACTTTTCAGTATACAAGAACATCTTGATGATAACTGTGAAAGGAAAAAAGTCTCTGTATTCTGAGAGTCTCAATAAAGTTGAAATTTATTCCCTCCACAGTGCAGAGTGAGTTGTGTGTGTGTGTGTGTGTGTGTGTGTGTGTGTGTGTGTGTGTGTGTACAACTTTGAGAGTTAATCTGACAATAAACTGGTTTCAGTCAGTCAGTGTGTGTGTGTGTGTAAGAGAGAGAGAGAGAGAGGCAGACAGACAGACAGACACAGAGAGAGAGACACAGAGAGAGAGTGCGTGTGTTTCACGCTTTTTTTTCTTCTCCATTTCATACACCCTGCATCCTTTTTTTAAAAAAAATTAACTTACATTTTGATTGCCATTACATTGTAGAGCAGTATTCCATTCATGCCATTTTAAATCAAACATTTTTTTTTTACTTCTTCCATTTCGTCTATGGAACTGCACTTGCACTTTTTTTTATTCAGTTCTAAATCAAGGTCATCTATGGATTAAAATGAAAAAAATCCATAATTGCTATGAGAATTGTGCTACCTGTATTTCAGGTTGTACTAAACCTGGTTACAGTAAACGGATCAAACAAATAGCAGGCTCAACACAGAAACCAGCCAAATCTTTGTTACTGTTTCATTCAATGTTCAAGATGGAACCTGAAGCACGGAGACAGAATCAAAAAGCATACAATAAGCAAGGGCAATAAC
>JADBJO010001042.1:180000-230000 GCA_016801955.1 Conus betulinus | reverse complement strand
AAAGGATGGAAGAGAAAAGAAACAGAACCTAGAACATTATTATCATCATTATGGTACTACCATGTTAGAGGGAATAGTGGTCAAATAGTAAGAGTGTTAGCCTGCAGAGCTGACGGTCATGTATTCAAACCACTTATGGGATCGGATTTGGTGAAGACGGGGTAGGGAGTGGGGATGGGCGTGGTGGCAGGCTTGAAACCCTGTCTGTCCGCCCCAACAGAAAAAATGGGCTCCTGATTCAGTTCAGGGAAAGCTAAAGGCAGCAGAAGGAGTAGGATTGCCACTGCTTTCCATCATGCCATGCCCTAGACACTGTGAACCTCTGACAGTTTCCCTGCCCCCACGACCAGTGGACTATGGGAAATTTAACCCCCCCCCCCCTTTTTTTTTTTTTTTTTAATGTAGCGCCTATTCTTGAAAAGAGACCAAGCATACAATCCACGCTCTCGAGCCGACTGAAGAGATGCCTGCAGGTGCTATATTCTATCAATTCTGGTGCTTTTCTCTTGAATGACAGTCACTCAGCGGGGTAACGGAGAAGATCTGGAAGTGGGGTAACTCCAGATGAGAAACATGGAAGAGAGACTGGAGATTTCGCCAGGCATTGGGTAGTTATGAGGATGTAAAGTCGGGAATTCTGACCCGGCCTTACTTATTACCCAGTGCAAGGTTCGGAATTTAGAGAAAACCAAAGCTATCAGGCCCATCCAGTTCAGGGAGAGGGCGTCCACTGTCCAAGCCTCTGGGTCCGGACTTGGGGAAACGTACACGGGCAATCTCTTGTTGAAGTAGTGGCCGAGAGATTCACCACTGGCATCAAACAGTGACCCTAAACTGCCGGGAGGGCGTGTCTGATGAGCGTCCAATCTGTCTGGAGAATGCTGTCAAACTGGCTGAAGAAGTGTGCTATGCCGTTGAGGTTTCCTGATGTGTTGGACAGAGTGTGATGCTCTGCTTGTAACACCAACACATAAGAAACTTCATCCTGAGGAATGGAGACCCCTTTGTTTATGTAAGCTGCTACTGGTGTGTTGTCTGTGAGTTGGACTGGCTGTCCTGAGGTTTCTTGTTGGAATGGAGGATAGGTGCAATATTCTGCCTCGAATTACGACACCAATGTATAGCTTAACCTCATGAAGGAACCAAGCTCCAGACATGTGAAGAGAATTCATGTGAGCATCTCAGCTTCAATCAGAGGTAACCGTGTAAAGAAAGAGACGGTGAATGGGGAGAGATGAGTCCCTATGTTCAGGATTGAGGAGACAGTAGTCCATTTTGTCTGTCGCCCATTTGAAACAAGGACCTATAGAAATCACAACATCCCAGTGTTGGGACAGTCAAGACCATCGAAGCTTGAGATCCCTTTGAGGGGAGTGGCTGAGAACTTGGCCTCAGGGAAATGATGAATGTGACAGATTCTGCCCTAGGAAGGAGGCAAATGAGCGTGCCCTGGCTTTGAGGTAGTGGCAAAGGTCTATGGGCAGGTCCATGATGCCGTATGCCCACTCAGGTATGGGACTGACCACTATGGGCAGCATGTCAAATCTCATTCCTAAGAAGTCAAAAGATTGCCTCAGACAGAGATTGCACCTCTGGTGAGAGAGGAAACCCTAACAGGAATACAAAAGAGACATCTGTTCTGTGTCCTGGAAGCACGTACAGTCCCTGCTATGGGCCAGAACACGGCAAGACTGGACAGAGTCCAGCCTGGCAAGAGTGGCCATTTCTCTGACTACCTTGGTGAAGAGCAACATAGCAAATGAAAGGCTGACTGGTTGAGCCTGTGCTTGCAGGTCCCTCCTGTGGCCATACAAAGCGGGGGTGGCGTTGGTGTAACAGATGGATGAGCATGTGTGAACAGGCGTCCTTGAGGTCTATGGAAGTAGACCAACCACAGTTAGACTGATTCCCTGATCTTGTAGTAGGTGTCCATTTTAAAGTGATTTATTTTTTACAGATTACTCTCTCTCTCTCTCTTTCTCTCTTTATTCACTTATCATTATTATTATTATTGAGAAGAGAGATCTAGGACAGGTCTCTAATCTCCTGCGATTTTCGGGACGTTCAAGAGGCAGGTTAGAGAGAAGACATATTGCTTCCTTTTAGTGCATCTGAGAAACCTCTGATTCCAGAGCACTATCCTGGTCAGGTGTAGAGGGTGTATGGCTGGGGGACGGGGGATGTTGGGGGGGGGGGGGGGGGGGGGGGGGGGGGGGGGGGGGGGCAGTACCTTCCACAGCAACAGGGACAATCCAATCTAATTGTGCCAGTGACAGCCATGGTGGGAGAAGCTGCTTGCCTGAGGAGCCAAAGGAGAGGGAAAGACTGGTCTGAGAATCTGCGGATGGGGATGGTCACAGGCGAACATATCCCTTGGGGAAGACTGAAAATGGTGATTCTGGATAGCCAGGAAAGGGTGACCCTCTGGCTGGGTCTAATGTCCTGATTTTGGTGACCCTTTGGCTGGGTCTAATGTCCTGATTTTGGTGCAGAGGTGGAAGGTGCTGGGGCAGAAGCCTGTGTACGCCTTGTCTCTCCGGAAGGGGGGGGGGGGGGTGTCATAGACACTAGGCTAGGAGCTGGCCTGAGTAAAAAGTGGCCTCCCTGAAGGACTAGGTGGGGTGAGACACAAAAGCAACCGCACAGTCTCTGAAAAGAGAGAGAGATTGGCCTGGGATGGCACTTAACACTGCCTGCTGTTCAGATGATCCTGAATAGCTAAAGGACTGTGTCCCTTCAGCTAAGAGCGAGTTGAAATGGAACTGCATCCTACCCCTTTGCTGCTACAGTAATGCTAGCAGCAATGTGGTTCCAGAGCACAGTGATGTAACTTGGACAGTATGGTATCCTGAGGGGTTGTATGCTGGCCCTTGGCAGATCACCAGCAAGTGGAGTCAGCTCCTGTATCAGCCTCACTAGCCATTGAGGTTGACCGCCAGTGAATCTGTCTCAAGGAGGTGTGTGTCCCACCACTTCTCTGATATACCTGCGCCACGTCACTCTCCCTTTGAGAGTGAAAGCATGTGACTTTGAGAAGCACAGTGAGAGAGACAGGAGCATCAAATCCGCCATTCACAAACACCCTGTTCCGCGCTTCTTCGCGGTGCTGTGTGGGTTGGAGGAAATGTCTGTGGTAAGACCGATGTTGCCGTCATCCTATGCAGAATCGTGTGCGCCCCTATCACCATCACTTTCCAACTCTGTGTGTTCCTCAGTCTGTGTTGTTCGAGAACAAAGGGATGGGTCTATTTCAGCCTCCCTCTTGCTTGTTCCTCACCTTTATCATTGCGTGAAGGTGGTTTCTGGGAAGAAACATGCATTTCTTATTTTGATACAATAACAATGTATCAATTTACGATTGTATTTCTTGACTTAAGTCATTTTTTAAACAAAAGAGCTGAAGTGCGAACACTGAGGGAACTCAAGACCTCACTGGCCCTCGTTCTTGGGTCTAATCTGAAAACTCCTTTGGTGCACAGGGCATGGCCAAGAAAAAAAGCAGAACATGCATGAGTCAGTCTAATGCAAGAAAGATGTCAACAAAAGCAAAATTTTGAATAGGCAAAGCACACACTCACTCACACACACACACACACACACACACACAACAAACACTCTCTCTCTCTCTCTCTCGACCCAGAAATGTTTGCTGTAAAGAGTAAGGTTAGCCACAAAAATGGTGGAGGAAAACAAGACAGTCAATGATCCACAACACTGAAAGCCAGAAACAGCAGAACACCTCGTACACATTTTTGTTCAGCTAAAGAATGGGAGAAACAAAGTGAAAACTGTATTTACGGTTGCATTGTTTAATCTTTCTTAGCTGTTAAATTTTTGCCTGAACAGAGCAGGTCCTCCACACTGACTGTAGCTTGCACAATGTTTGACATGGGTACACTCTTTGTTGTCAAATGTTGGTCTAAATCCACTCACATTCCATCAGCTGAAACATTGGAGCAACTCAAGTTACATGTATGAATATGTTGCTCACTCACTGTTACCAATGCACAATTCAAAAGAGCTGTGGGGAACTATCCAGTCATTAGGTATATTACTAAATTCGAGACTGTGAACATGGTACTCAACAGAAGCAAGTCGCATATTCTACATAAATAATTTATCTCTCTCTTTTTCATGTTCTTTTTTTTTCTTTGTATTCATAAGAGAAAATAAACTGATTGCAAAATGTTTGACCGCACACAATCCTTGTGCATATAAGAATCACCTGGCAATCGTCGAAAAAACGAATAATTTTGGTGCCATAATAACATATTCATGACAAAAAACAAATAAGACAGCATTCAGCTATCAAACCAATACATCAACCTTCTACACCCAAATCACAGAAGACCTAAAATTTTAATGCAGTCATGATATTCTCAAAGATGGAACTACCAAACTCAATACACCAAGTGAAATCAAACGATCGACACCACCACGTAAATGCTGCCATTGTGAACGGGGCAAAGTTTAAGAGATTCTGACTTTGTTAAAAGCTGATGGGATTGGTTGAAAATGCAATGAGTAAAGCCCACTCTGATTATTGCATGTCAAAAAGAATAACTGAGACATGAAGGACTCCTAATGACGAACGCATATTATTTAGTTAGCCTTGTTGTAATCAGTGAAAGAATTAATCTTCACATGCATGTGAACACCTAGGATAAGTCTTGCTCCCATAAGAAAACCTAACACAGAGTAACTTTCATTCAAGCATGGCACAGCCTTTTAAACTTGAATAAAGTCAGACAAAAACAAAGACGAACAAAAGCTAATAGTGGGGGAAAAAGAGCACAGGCCAACAACCCTACCTCATCACAGTAATGACTTGGCAAGATTTGAACTTAATGCGGGGTGAGGGATGGGGTGGGGTTGAAGATGAAGAAAACGGGAAGATAAAATTTAGAAAATGTATTATAAAACATGAAAACTCTTCACTGGCTGCATGAGGGAACCATCATAATCCCTCCTGAAGACAGATCTATTTGTATAGCCTGCTCTTGTTTTTCCCCCACTATTAGATTGTCTTTGTATTTGTCTGACTTTTTGCCTCAAGTTTAAAAGGTTGTGCCGGTCTTGAATAAAAGTTACTGTTAGGTTTTTGTCTTATGGGAGCAAGACTTACCCTACTTGCTTATTGTTAATTGTTTACTGTTCACTGCCTTATTTTATTTTCAAACTTCATAGGCATGTGTTACAAAAACTGCACTCCCAGACTTAAAGGGAAACTTTCCAAGCCAAGCAGATTATAAATTCACTGTAATTGTGGCACTCAGTACCCAACTGTCCAGGATGGAGCAGACAAGCATGTTAATACTTATAAATTTGAATTTCTGAAAGCAAAACATCCATGAACTATCAGATTTTTCTGATTGAAACCTAATCAAGAAAAGCTTCTATTTTCAAGTGTTGAAAAAAAAAAAATATTGGCTTGTTAGAATGAAGTCATTTCTTTAATTTGGTTGCCAG
Organism: Conus betulinus; assembly: GCA_016801955.1. Lineage (NCBI taxonomy): Eukaryota > Metazoa > Mollusca > Gastropoda > Neogastropoda > Conidae > Conus > Conus betulinus. The sequence continues at coordinate 224,531 of JADBJO010001042.1, read as the reverse complement.
AAAATGGTTGATCTTTCAACTTGACGCCTTTTTATGTCAGTATTGTATAAAAAATGTCTCATGGATCTACCTGCGTGAAAATAATACATGTGAAATAAGAACGACTACACAGAAAAGGAATCATAATGCTGAAAACTGAAAAGTCACCATCATGCAGCCGGGCATGTCTGTTAAGAGACACTTCAGGCATCGCACATATCAGCAGAAATACATAATACTTTTTGATCTCAAGTGAATTCAAGACGCATATATTTTTTTCTCATACAATCTTTTTTCTTTCATGTATCAGGATGACATGGAGACTTAAATTTTCTTGTTTTTGAATGTTGAAGGCTTTCTATTTTTCTTGTTTTTCAATTGACGAAGGCTTTCTATTTTTCTTGTTTTTTGTAATTGTGAAGGCTTTCTATTTTTCTTGTTTTTTCACATGTTGAAAGGCTTGATTTTTCTAAATGTATTTCACTATGATATAAAAGTGTCAACTTTTACTTAATATGATTTTAATTATGCATAATTCTGTCCCTGAACAACTGAGATTCCAATCCTGTACACCCGGTTGCTGTCACAGTCAACGTTCAAAACCTGTGCCTCAAAGTCTCAGTCAGTATCACTTTGGTCACTTCTAACTGCAATGCGGGTTTGGTTGCAAGGAACTGGGTTCATTGTTGCTGTATACTGTCATAAAAATTAAGTGATTTTTCAATGTCAGACATTTTTGTCAAAAGTTAACAATGAAGCAATATCAATTAAAAAAAAAAAAAAAACTACCAAATTTGAATAAAAAATAAAATATTCACGGAATTCCAATGTGATTGTTTTGCTGCCATGTGGCAGGAGGGCATTTATTTTCAAAGGGAATCTCTTTGTTCAAATCTAATCACAATAACAACAAAAGAGACAGTGACACCTGACCATTCAGGAGAAAGCGCGACACAAAAAGAGGGTGTGATACGGGCCTTTTGAATATGGAAAAATTAATGTATTCAGATGAAAATATAGTGACGATTATTAGCAAATGACAATAAGAATTCTATGCCAAGGGGTGCTTTCTAGATTTTTGTAGCTGCTTCTGAAGACAGGGCTGAGAAAGGTTTCCACAAAGTGTTTGTCTATCGATGAGCTCAGGAAAAACTAATTTGGGCAGACTTTGACCGATTCACTTTCAATGAGTCTTTCTAGTCAGGTCATGACCAAATTGAGAGGTAAAAGTGAAAGTGAAAGCAAAATGCGGATGTCTGTTTTGCAACATGAAAAATAATCAAAAATTACTTAAGTGGAGTCCAGTTTACATTAGTCTGGGTACACAATTATTGCGTTTATACATCAGATTTTGCAGTTTTGTCCAGCATGCTACACTACTACAAGGCTGACATGATCGCATGGTTATGAGGATCTAGTTGCAAAGTGAGACGACTGCAGGCAGAAATCTAAACAAATCTTAAATAAATGTTAGTGAACCGAGAAGAGAAACGTGGACAAACAAGTCACAAGGCAAAACATGACACGTTTTGACCTCCTAGGTCTTTTCAGGCAAGACAAAAATAGGGCAATGAAAATGAACCAGTTTGTCACTTAGCTTTGATCTCTTCAGTGCAAAGTAGGCGCTGAATGAAAACGAGGCTGTTCAAACACCCACTTGGGCTGAAGAGATCAAAGCTAAGTAACAAACTTGTTTGTTTCCATTGTCCTATTTGTTTGCGTCTTGCCTGAAGAAGACCTAAGAGGCTGAAACACGTCATGTTTTGTCTTGTGACTCATTTGTCCACATTTCTTTTGGCGGTTCGCTAACATTTATTTAAGATTTGGTTATGAGGAGTTAATTTTCAAGTCCCCAACAAAACTGATTTGGTTATGAGGAGTTAATTTTCAAGTCCCCAACAAGCAAGATATTGAACAAAAAAGTTTGAAGTCACCACACTGTTACAATTTGCCTTCCTATTTCTGAGCATTTACACATGAAATGCAGCAACTTCCAACAGAATATCATGATGGAAGAGTTGTTTTTTTCTTTCTTTTGATTGGCCCCTTTCAAAGAGTCTGCGCGCTGTATGTTTGTAGACGGACAAACACACTTTACAGCAAATAACCATCACTTCATTCACACACATCATATTTGCCCCCGTAAGTTTATCTAGACTATAAAGCATTCTGTGCATGTGTGCAGACAGCAACCATAGCTTTCTGCAGTCTGTCACTCTAGGGAATAACACCGCTTATCACCATCAATAAAAAAAAAAGGAAATTATTTTTTACATTTGACAGTGATCAACACCGATGTATCATTGCTCATCAATATAGTATGTTGAATCATCATCAATCTATTCAACAAAAACATTAAAAAAAAAAAACTTTTTTTTTTTTTAGCATAAAAGCGCATTTTTTTTTTCTGAGAATATCAATAATCAGATGCTATCATAGAAAGTTTCTTTTCTGAGGATGGCAGATTTGTTTCCTTTCAAAATGACTGTTGTGTAGCTGCTGCTGTTGGCTTATTCATGCCTTCTCCCAGGGCAGATCATATCACCCTATCAAAGACATCAACAAACGGCAATCTCACTTAACTCTACGTGAATTCTTGCTGACTATGTGAACAGCTGACCTTGTTAAAAACTTTTGTTAGTTCAACTCCACAACTGCGGTAATTGTGCAAACAGATGACGTTAACCTTTGCCATACACACTGGGTTAAAATGTACCCAGATATTCAGTTAAAAATTTGTAATGTAAAAAAACTGAGTAAAGTCAACAAGATTTCATGACAACGTCAACAGTTTTTTGTCCCACAGCCTAATCAAAACAGCACGCTTGTGTTAAATTGACGTTTTACTTAAGTAAAAAAGTCAAATTTTTATATTGCATACTTTCTAGAGCAAAATTACCCCACTTTTTAAAAAGGAACCTTACACCCTGTACACACTGGGGATTATTTTGACCCATGTCGCTGGCGAAGGCTGATGCATGGCATGGCCTCCTTCCTGAAGGCAGTTCAAACAATCCGTACGAACCTCCTTCCAGGGAGCATTCAGTCTTTTTGCAGAGAGGGGTTGGAGCATGTTCATCTCTGTGCATGTAAGCAATACCTGTGTGTATGTGTGTGTGTGTGTGTGTGTGTGTGTGTGTGTGTGCGCGCGTGTGTGTGCAAATGTGTTTCTCATACTGGTGACTAACAGGGGAGCATGTTCTGTGTATTTTCTGTCCTGTTGTTTGTACAAGAAAAGAAGAAATTTTCGCTAAAAATTTGCTTTGCTATCAGTTTTGCATTGTAAATGAAACATGTTTTGTGTGTTCATTTGCATTCCGTCTTGTTGGTGTGCTTACACATACCGAGTTACACACTCCAAAGAGGAATCACAACCTGGATATACACTTTAGCACACAGAAGACGGTCAGCGTGTTTCAATGTTCGCATGTTGCTCTTTGTTTCCCTATGCATCACAGCATACACAAGCATCTGTAATGTAACACTGTTACACAGATGAATGCCGACACTCACGCACATACTCATACATCCACCCTAGCACACACTTGCACATATACACAAACACAAACAGCACCGAGAGCGGCGCAACTGTGTGGGTACATACGTTGCACAAGTCTGTTCCAAAATACACTCGTATGCATGTACTCACACATGCACAAAAGTGCAATAGACAGATAGACATCTACACACAAATACATACCCTACACTTGTGCACATGCATGCACACATATAGACACACATACACAGGGACAACACAGAGTGGTGCAATGATTATGAAATTATGTTGCACAGGCGCATACATACACACGTGCATACACACCTAACATACATGCATGCATACACACACACGCGCACTCAGTTTGCAATAAAGTAATAGACACATACACACACACACATACACGTACACCACACACATACATGCACGCACCAAGTCATACTCTCAAGAGTTTGACAGCATACAGGCTTAAAATTCTCATCTGTCTGTCTATTTCCCTCTCCTGCCTCTCCTGTCTACTCTCTCATTCTCTCTTACTATTTGTCTCCTCCAGGAACAAAGGCGGCCACATTCAGTTTGTCAGTCTTAAGCAAGTCAAATAGCTAGCCCACATAAACTGACTTAAACAAAATCATGCACAAGAAAAGGGAGACAGGTACGTAATCTAAATTTTATGCTCTTAGTCTTTATTTGGCTGGTTTGTTCCACAGACAGCTCAAAACAACATAACAACAAAGAAAGAATCAAACACAAACAGAAACACAGATAAAAACATTAGGATGCATACCTTTTCATAGTTATGTCCCCTGCTGTCAGTTTTCTTTAAAGTGTTGATCTCTCCACATCTTAAGGCTTTCATACAGTACCGAGGGGAAGAATGTCTGTTGGGTTAAGTAGTCTCGAACTGTATGCAGTCTGGCCTTATGGCCACATTAAGTTGATGGACTTAATGTGTTGTGGGCATCCCCTACATATATAGACGTCCATTGCCCTTCCCTGATATGAGGCTCTGTCAGGGTGTTTTCGCTTATGATTACTTAATACTATGAATTCCTTTTTATGGATTCTCATAAATCTTTGTCTCACTTGGACTTTGGGGATCACTGGGTGCAACCTTTGGGACTTAACATTGGATTCAGTCAAAACAGCAGTCGGCACAGCAAAAGAGGTGGGAGAAGAAGACAGGTAGGTAAGAACAAAAGCTGGAAGACTATCAAAGAAAGATTTCAGGATTTGCACATGAAGCCGCAGTGCTAAAAAGATCTCAACAACTGAAACTTAGCTCTTTGTCTGCAATAACCTTGAAGTACCATTCACACACCTTGGGATGATTTCATAATCTTTCATAAGCGTGATGGACGAGGACTAGCTATGATAATAAGAAACACTTTAAAACAGATTGTCCAGGACAGACTTTAAAAAATGAAGTATTAGCACATGTAAACTAATGGGTATGAGTCTAAACAGACCTGACAGTAATCAGAAGTCCTGTCAATGCATATATACATCTAGCATAGGATCCCATACGTCAAACATGGCTGGAACCTTTTTGGAGGAAATAGAAGATGCATTTGGAGATGATGTATATGGAGATGTTAAAGGACAGCCAAAGCTGTGAGATCAGCATGGTACCAACCCTCAAGGACTGTGCTGGAAGAGATACTGGATGAAGTACTTTTCAGCTCACAAACATCACCATCTCCAGCACATTAAGACGGTAGAGTGACACTGACAGTGTCATTAATTTCGCACTAATTGGACCAAAATTCACAAGAGGTATGAGTGCAGAAGCACTTCTACATAACAAAAATGACCATTTCCCCGTCTTGTTCAGTTTACAGAAATCAACAAAAATAAAACAAACAAAACAAAAGGACCCATCACAGTACGGCAACAAAGAAGGGAATACCACAGGAAAGTTGAGAAGTAAAAGATGCAAAACAAACAAGGCTAAAACTACACAAATCGTTCAACTCCTTTGGTGGAACAGAGATACAAAAACAGCCAAGGATGAGAAATGCAATGCTATGAGAATTTGGCAGGCAGAGAGAAGAAAACTTTACCCTGATCCAGCAATTGAAATAAAAAAAAAAAAAAAAGCAACATGCATCTAAAGACTAGAACATTTCAGACGAGAAGCTGAAAAAGCAAAAGAAACTAAACAGCAACAATTTTGTGAGTCACTTCATTATGACACAACTCACACTCAGTTCTGGCTGTTTTTTCATCACATGGAAAGAAACACCGTACAAATGCAACCCCAGATATCCTAGACGCTGATGGGAACACAAAACTAAAGACAAACGTGGAGAAGGGGTCAGCTCTACTGAAACGTTACATAGAACACAGTGACAGAGACAATTTTGGGAAAAGAAGAAATATTTCAACAAGAAAAATCAACATCTAGCTCAAGCTGACATTGATGAAATCACAGCACCTGAACTGGATGAACCAACAGCTGAATGCATTAAAAAAAAAGTGCACCAGGTCCAGACAAAGTATGCTATCTAGGTATTAAAAACGCTCTAGGAAGAAGACAGAACCCATCTTTTCAGTCTCTACAACATCGTTTTGATAAAGGCTATGTCCAAGAAGATTCAACACATGGTTCCCTGAGAGCTCCACCAAAACCAGGAAAAGATAATCACTGGCTAAATGGCTACCACATACTTTATCAGGCAGTTGTACTCAATGTGATTGATTATAGATTAGAACCTGTAACACTGTCCAAAAGCAATCTTCCCAAATTAGAAAGATTTCAAAATGAAGCAATGAGACCGATCTGGGAAATACAAAGGACACATAAATTCAGACGATGTGATACCTACTTGACCTTCTTTCAATGCAGGTCAGACACAAGCTAGAACAGGTGATGCATATTTTAGAGCACTTCAAAATCCCTCAAACCCACAACATGCGGCAGTCAAGGAAACAAAAGGCACTTGTGTAGGATGTGGAAAATCATGGATGGGACAGGCAGAAGACAGTATACAGCTTGTGTGCCAGTTAGCAGAACTCAAATAAATGAAGGAATGGGAAAGGTATCCAGACCACTTCAAACACATCTACCAAATTGCCATCACTCCAGAGCTTGGAAGACTCCTGTCAAGAATGGCCTGAAGGCAAAACCAAGGCAGAACTTCAGATGCAGGTGGAAAACCTTGGCATATAGGGAGATTTTGCTACATATACTGACAGTTCGATCACCAAAGGTAAGTCAAGCTGGGGATACACTGTACAGCAAAATGGATGAAATATCCAGGAAGACAGTGGTGCATACAGCTGAACAACTGCAAGCCTAACAACGGAGGTAGAAGCAGTGACACATGTTCTCATCCACAGACCAGCTCAGAACTCAGCAAGCCATAATACAGACTGACTCCATGAACCTGCTTCAAAAAAAAGACAAGTGGAATGGGAAGCCCTGTTTGGCCTGAGGTAATGCGCAGCCTTATTTGGAAAGACTCATGGATGCACTGCCTAGAAAATAGAAAGCAAGCAGACACACTGGCAGGCAAGGCAACAATAAGAGCTGGATTACAGCTTAGTTCATCAGATGTGATAAGAAACCTAAGGAATGACCTGCACAAAAAAGATCAAAGCCACCATACTGTAGACTGTATTTCAGAACTCAACATCAAGAGAGGAAGTGGCCACACATCCAGACTTAAAGCAAGAGCAAGAAACACCGCCAACCAAACATAGAAATAATTTCAAGACCACCAACCCCATGCACACACATATACACACACGTGTACACTCACACACAAGCATACACCGATAATAACAGCACAGACAATGTCAGGTAAGTACCTAAGGTCTGACTAGCATGTTAGGCTAATGTGCAGGTCAGACATCTGCTAAGTCATAGCCATGAGACACTCTTCTTAAAATTCTCCATCTTGGTCGTTTATTCATTTATCACTCGACAATGTAGGTCTTGAAGTTCAGCAGATGTGGCGTAGATGTGGTAAATGGATTAGATTGCATGCAATACACACACATACACACCATACATACACACTCACACACAGACACATATAAACACAAACTGCAATGAGAGAGGTGCGGCAGTTATGGCATAAAGTTGCACAAACCTGTACACACACACACACACACATACAGCATAAGAGCAGCGCAACAGCTAGGACATCACCTAAAACAAAACTGTATATACACACACACACACACTAAACTGAGAGTTGTGCAATAGTGTAGGCATTTATGTTGCGCTGACCTGTTCACACACATGCATGTAAGCACATATGAGCATGCACATGTGCTTAAACACACACACACAGAAACATACCCACACCCTCACATGTATGTACACTCACTCACACACACACACACATCCACACACAGAGTCACATACTCACGCAAGCAGGTGCTACACACATGCATGCACACACACAAAATACTTGCAGTAATTACACATGTGCAAATATACACAAACACATGCGTGTGCACACACACACACATACATGTAGGCACGCACATGTGCGTGTGCACATCTCACTCACACATGCTGTAATGCACATGACATACTCATAACCATCAATCCATTCACTCCCACAGACATGCACACCTACCTTTCTATCTACACACACATGCATGCGCAAGTTCATACGCGCACACATACACACATGCACCGACAGATATATAGAAACACACACACACACACACACAGAAAGAGAGAGAGATATGGATGTCTGTCTGTCTGTCTATCTATGGATGTCTTTCTGTCTGAATCTTTTTTAGAGAGATATGGATATATGTCTATCTATCTATTCATTTCATCTTTTTTTTTTTTTTCCCCTCAAATTTCAAATCTTTGCCAAGTCATTACTATAATGATGGAAGAATTGTTAACCTGCACTTGTTTTTCCCCCACTACTTAATTGTTGTATCTATCTATCTATCTATATATGCATGTGTGTATGTCAAATTCATCGAATTGCTGAACTTGCAAATCAGGCAAACATTTTGCCGATTCCACTTAATGGGAAAATAATTGTCTATTCCTTGAAATGAGCAACAATTTGCCACATGTGTATAAGAACTTTGAAAAGTTGCCCGATTCATGGTCTTGGCATATAATTCCACGAATATGTTGCCTATTACATGAAATCAGCAATTGTCATGGGGTGTCTTCTACCAATAATTATCATTCTTATTCACTGAAGGTGTTGTGTTTTAGGAAACAACTATATTCACTGGACACCTAATGAAAACAGATAATACATTCACTGAACAGTCACACTTTGAGTTGAAGTCCATTGAACCCACAAAGCATAGTGCAAAGTAATCCTTATCTAATACACGTTACAAATGAGATGAGTGAATTTTTTTACGATTGTGTCTTCATCTGATAATCATGTCTTCCTTGTGTGCTAATATATTCTCAAAGCGGTATTGGTACACTAATGTTGATGTAGACACTATGTTATGTACATTTCGTAAAACTGCTAGGAACATGAATGACCTTTGTTTGCTGTGCTGCTTCGTCTTCCAAGATCTTTAAGTTACCTCCCCCATCCCAGAATACCTCAGAAACCCATGTCTATTTAATGCTGTACTGCTCATAGCAAATCCAAATGCCAAGTTATATAGTACAATTGCCTGATTATTCACTGTTTTTTCTGAAACGCATTGTCATTGTTTTGTATTACCTTCAGAATGGGTCTTCTTCTTGTTCTTTTAGTCTATTATATTCTGTTTTATGAAACCTTTCAAAGCTCTTGCTAACATTTTGGCAAATTGTTGCCCATTTGGAGAAAAGGCAGTCATTTGCCCTTTACACAGAGCTGCCAAGGTCTCAAAGCACAAAGTGAAGCATTCTGACTTTTCAGCGTAGCATTCCAAATTTAAGCACTCTCATATGATGTGACATGTCAGACTCAATGGCACTTTCAGAGGCACTTCGCTTTGCACATGACAAATTGGTGGGCCAAGATAACTGAAATCTCAACACTTAGAGTGTGGCGTTTGACTTCACCTGCAAAAAAATCGAAATGGCCCAAAACAAAACCAGTCAGGCAAGGTGACAAAATTCCAATAATCTTTTATCGATTTTGCTGAATGTTTTCATCCTCTTATTGCCGACTTTTGCCATTTTTTTGACAAGATAAGTCTACACTCTAAGGATTTACATTGACTGGGTTACATTTAAGCTGCTATCAATTCTATTAGATGTGTGATTTTTTTTTTTAAACACTTGAAAAATCTTTTTAGTTTTAGATGAAGCATTTCATCAAAAAGTGTAACAGTGTAACTCTCAACAAAATTGTAGCATGCTACACTGAAAGCATAGCATTTGGCACTTCTGTTCGCGTGAAATTGGTGAAAGGTTTGCCTATTGTGCAAATTTGGCATTTTGTTAATTCAGCAATACATACACACACACTATACACACACACACATACATATATAGATATATATATATATATATATGTTTTTTTTTTTTTAAAAAACTGGTCTCAAATGCCCTTACTTTCCAGAATATAAACAATACATGGATAGACAGACAGGTAGACCAAATATGCTGAATAAAGAATTGCTGGGGGTAAGAAAAGGCAGGCTAACAATTTCAATTGTAAAGATTAAGAAAAAAAAAAAAGAAGGCGTGGGGGACATGAGGCTGGAGGGACAAGGGAATGAAAATGAGGGCGTTACCATACAAAATCCTTCACAAACCGCACATGGGGAATTCTTTTTCCTCTTTATTTTCTTTTGCTTTCGCAAACATTACATCAATCACTCCCACCCATGTAAACATCTATTCTTCTTTGTGTTTGCCTGGGTGTCCCCGAAAGTTTTTGTAGTATAAGGTAGGTGTGTCTGTGAACCTAAAAGTATAGATATGCCTGAATTATCAAAGGCAGAGTAGTCATGTGCACTCATCCACTTGCAAAAGAACAAAGACTACACAGACACACACACACAAAATCACCCCAAGTCGTGCCATCTCTTTCCTGCTCTCTCTTTCTTTACTACCCTTTTTTGCTCTCTTGTGGACACACACAGACACCAAAGCTGCACACATGTAGGCCAATGTCCCATAAAACTGTTCACACGAACACACGCACACACTTCAGGTCCTTGCTCCTTTTCCTGCTGGAACTCTGAACTGAAGTCTAACACATAATTCAAACTGTGAACAGTTCGCTGTCTTGCCAGTTTGCCACCAGGTTCATCTGAGTAGTCGTCAGCACTTCTTATGGTCTGCTGCTTGCTGTGCCATCAGGGTGAGGGTAAGGCTAAAAAACAGGTATGGTCCTTTCTGTGCTAGTATGCACAGTGTGTGCAACTTTTACATATTAACAGCCGTGGGTCAATAGAACCCCAGCGTGTACACCTTGTAAATTTCAGTGTTTAAAGCATTTATGAGTTTATGATTACCTAACTTGTATGCCATGCAACAGTTCTTTAAAGACATGGGGCCATTTTTTGCCCCATTGGTATGGTGTGCAACAATCTCTATTGCATAAGGCGAAGGTTAAAAACTACTGTCAGTTCAACCATGGTAATCGCTACAACTTTGCAGCAAGTCATACGACTGCTCATGCAGTCGTAGTTATTGACTGACTGACATGTAAAAGTTACAGTCATTTTAATGACTGTCTGAACTTGTGCTAAGAACAAACATAAAAAAATTCTAATTTGAACTTCATATGTAAAACCAATAATTTCTTTATGGCTACAGCTGTTTAAAACAAAGTTCAGGCGAGTGGGTACAGTGATTGTCTTGCCATGTTGGCTTTCTCACATTCACACATCTTTTGTTCCATCTCTGAAATATTTCTTTAGACAATATTTGTTTAGCATGGGCATTGGGCATTATCATCATTCTTTTGTCACCCAGAGAAAAGTGTTAAGTGCACTCCACTCTATTAGCAGTTGCATCAGTTTCAAATAGCACCAGCTGTCCACAAATTTACACTAACTGATGATCACAAATGACTCATCTTACTGTATAGTGAAATTCTTCTGTTTCCATCACAAATTATAAAATCAGACTTACGATCTGAAAACAAAATGCTATGAAAAAAATGCATCTAATTCTCTAACACCTATTGTCTAAATACCTCTGAACAAATTACAAATGAAAATTTTGCACAGCTGGAGAAGTTAACATCCCCACCCCCACCCCTCCCCTCCCCTTAATACAAATTTCCACCATTTCCCCATTCTCTCTATTCTATAACAAGCAAGTTTGGCTGGACAAACTGAATTCTTACACACCCTCATCTTGCGTGCTTAGAGCACAGCGAAACAACAAGCTGGCCCACAGCACAGGATCGACTAGCGCCTCGACCTGAGATAGTCAACATTCCAGTCACTACCCTAAACCCACTGCCTCAAATCAGGAATCATCAACCATACTCTGCAGTCTGCTTAATGCCGGCAGACACACATTTATACATTTGTTGAACAGAGTTTGTGTCAGTCAGGGACCATTTCTGATGTTAACGATATGCAAACAATCTTTGTTTAGTCAGAATACATCAATGGGGTGGTTGGTTGTCTGGAAGAAGTTCATGGAAGTGGTGTGTAGTACCCTCCATGCAGAAGGAAGGTAAAGCATTCAAGATGATGGAACAATCTATCAGTATCGCTACTCCATCTGTTTCACAGACTACTGCTGTGACAGTGGCTGCCATATTGTACTGACCAGTTTTCCATACCAGTGTCATCATTTTCTCACATAAAGCAAAGTCTTCTGATCGTCCAAACATGTGCTCCATGATTACAAAAATGACATATCAATGCTTTCCTCAAACAAGCTTTAAAACACTTCACATTCACACACCATGGTTATAAAAATAATGATGACATATTAAGTGCTTTCCTCAAACAAGCTTAAAGCACTTCTCATTTATACAGTTTACTATGGGTATGATAATCCATGACCTCCTAACCCCACCCCCCCCTCCAAAAAAAAAAAAAAAAAGAAAAACCCCACCCGCATACAAAAGAAACAAGGAGAAACACACACATACATACACACACACATACACACACACACACACACACACACACCACACACACACACACACACACACACACACATCTCTCAAACTTTGAGTTCAGTCATAAATCTCAGAAAAAAGCTGGAACCGGTTTAATAGCCTTAAACTGGATGTTTAAGAGCGTTTTAACTATTACACCAGTTCCAGCTGCGATTGGTTCAATGAAGAACTGTGTGATCAAGGAACTGTGGACCCGCCTACGTCCACAATCCTAACATAATGCACAGACTTTCACCAACTCCCTTTGCAATTTCCCTCCACAGTTCTCCCCCTTGTCACAGTCCTGACGCTATAACACAGGCATAGATGGTTCAGTCTGATTTGATATCTGGAATAACATGGGGTCTTGGCTGGTGAGAAGGGATGCAGAAAGTGACAGCAGAGCCTGGCTGCTGCCGCCCCAGCAGTGGAAGTCGATTGCAATCGTTGGACACATGAATTCACCCACTAAATGCTTCAACAGTGGAAACCGTCTGCTATAAAAAGTCAGGGTCTGTAGGACTGAGGTCCACACAGTCTTTCATTTTAGCGAGCACATCACAGACATAGCTTGCCACGTCCACCTCCAGTTCCTCATACAGCTTGATGAAAGGGTCTTCCTGTTGAAAAAAGGCAAAGTGCAGTATTAGTATACCAAACATGCTCTCATCATCATTTTATTCTTATGTTTACACAATATCTGTGGGGCATCACAATGCTGAAAGCAAGATGGAACAGACAATTTTTTGTAAGATTCACTTTATATCTTTTCCTAAAGATTCCATCAGCATCAAATTCTAGAAGTGGACAAAGCCCTGAAACTTATCAGGAGGCTCTCTTTTCTTGTTAGAACCGAGCAAGTGTTCTGTGAAAACAATGATTTTAAACAGAACCTATTCTTAAGCTCCTCCATATAATTCCCCTCATCCAGACGCGTTATTATTTTGTATGTGCCGATTCTGACTTTGTTATTACTTCATGTGTGCTACACATCAAATGGTAATACTGTGAAAAGCAGTGAATGGGAACACTTTTAGATCAGTGCTGGAACTATGAATGGTGCTAGCATGCAAAAGATTCATCATTGTTTTCCAGTTGTGTTTTTACGTACTTACTGCATGGGTGAAACCTACAAAACTTGATTTGACTGAAATGAGGCCGGGGGTCCAGGGGCTGCAAAGGCCCTGGCAGGGGTACAGGGGCAGTGCCCTGTCGGGGGGTACAGGGGGGTAAAGCCCCCCAGCAAAACTGAATTTAAAAAAATTTTTAGGCCAATTTCGTTGGCTCTCCTGCACCAGAAAAAGCTTCCTTGTAACACGATTTCTGCAGAAAAAAAGATTAACTGTAACATGCCTTTGTGAGTTGCTGTTAGACTTTATGTTTCATTAATTCATTTAAATGGATAAAAATAATACTTATGGCTTATTGTACAAGCTCAGGAAAGTTAAAGGCTAAAAATGTAGAAATAAACCAGAATATTAAAACTCAAAAAGGAGGGATATTTTGCTCATCCAATCTGTACTGATCAAACATTCTAAACATCAGCAAAATTTCCCTCACAAATTGTTTAAAATGGTCACTTCATTATTCAAATCAAGACTGTGTTCAAGGGTAGAATCATCTGGGTGATCAAAATCATCTGGGTGATCAGCATGGCTTTGAAGTTTCTTTTTTCCGTTTGCTCCGTAACTGATCGAGTTTGAGTGAACGACAGAGAAAAACAATACTGAAACATGCGCCGGCCACATTCGTTTTCTTGCATCACTTGCGATATTCACTGCTATCATCATCAGTTTCGTTTAGCCATTGCCATCTCCATTTGTTTCTAATTTGGCCCTTGATGCATGCTACTGGATGGATCTTCTTCTTTTTAAAAAAGCCATGACTAAGTTAATTTCTGGAGCACCGTGCAAACTTTCGTTGTCAGCCAAACGCACCAATGATAGCCTGTGAAGACGTCGGAAATACAGAAACAGCTACTTCTGGTAAGAGATTGAAAGCTTGGATTGAACACAAAATTGGAACTGATAAATCGTGATTTTCTTTTTTTTTTTTTTTTTTTTTAAATTGACAGAAGTTCCATCAAGACTAAAAGTCATCTATGGACGGAAATCTTTCACCCATGTTACTGAGCATTGGCACTACCAATGCAGGAAACAGATAAAGAGCAGACTTGTCTTTGTTCTTGAAATCTGTTATGCTACATTATAGATCTCCACTGAATCCGGCATCATGAGAGCTCATCTTGCCACCCTCTTTTCCCGCCTTGTTGCTTGTGTCTGACATTAACACTTGAGCTTTCCTTGACTTGTTTTCGTTGCGTTTTGAATTTGCTTGCTGTAACGTGTCCCAGTCTGACTGTTTCTATTAAACATTAGTCTACAGATTGGAACTGTTTGTTTCTTTCTCATGGTGGAAAGACACACTAATCGACAGTAAGATGAAATGGAAGTAATAATGCTTCAACAAAAAATATGTGTCAAAATGATCAAATAATCTGAGAATCAAAACGCACTATAAGACAATATACAATAGCATAAACTAAGCAATTAAACACAGAGAAAAATAGGGTGGCTGGGGAGCTGGTATTACTGCCAGGAATGGCCCTCAGAACAGAAAGGGAGTCTGAAAAGACATGAAAATCTTTATGCTTGGATTGGGTCCATATTCAATGCTCAGCAAGGACAGGTGGTATACATAATGACTATTTAGAAGCAGAACAGAATACAGAAGCAATGATACCTTCTTCCTGGATGATTAACATTTTTGACAAAATTCTGTATGCCAGTGTATATGTGGAATCTTCATGGAAGGAAGCAAAATCAAAGCACGCTTAAGATCTTTTGAGCATCTATGATAGGTTGTCCAGGAATCTGATGTACGAAACAACTTAAAGACCTCAATCTGCATTTTGCATGAGAGGAACAAAACAGATTCCAAAAGAAGGAATACAGTTAGGGTAATCTTTGAATTCAGCTCAAATTTGAGATTGAAGATACTGTTGCAAGCAGGGTTTTCCAGTTCAGCAGTTTTTCACACATGTTTAGATCTTATTGCAGTCTATGGTTTGGGTGGAGGGTTTCCTCCTCTCTATGTGCAGGCTAAGCATAAGATCGGACAGGAACATGACTTTGGAGCCCCTGATGGTGAACAGGATCTAATATTTTCAAGTACGAGGTTCTTGCAGAACTGTTAACATCCATGGCCCAGTTTGAAACAGACCAACAATTTGCGAAGGTGTAATAATAATGGTGGTTTTCTCTGTGTGTGTGTGTGTGTGTGTGTGTGTGTGTGTGTGTGTGTGTGTGTGTGTGTGTGTTTTCTTAATTTTTTATCAGCAGCCAGTTCAATTAAATGTATGTTGGTTATAGCCCAGCCACTGCAAATAGCCATACCAGGGCTATTATTACCCCATCAAAGTAACTCTCTACACAGATGTAAAATACAAAAGAAAAAAAAACTCTCTATCACACACCCATCTTGTTAAAAGAGACTTAAAACACACTGAAACTGCTATATAATTTTTTCCCCATAAAATCTTTTTGTTCTGATGAAAAATGCTTACCTATTTCAGAAACTAAAACATCACATCAGGTGGAACATCTCTGAACAAGGTTTTCATAGAGTCTGTCGAAAAGTGTGACATCATGCAAGTATTTATATGGAGTCTGTTGTAAAGTGTGACATTATGTAAGTCCAAACATGTTTTATAGAGAGAGGTGCACCATAAAGCTTCTTTTAAAAGATACCAGTAGGTGTAGCAAGAGTGGTCCGAGTGCAATTGCCACTAAACAGTTTCTTCACGGCCAGCAATGGCAAATGATTAGAAACTCTTTAAGGTAAAGATAATTTTAAAAAAAAAAGGCTGTTATCCATCAATGTATTTACAACTATGAATAGAACATGAAATGAAAAGTTTAAAAAGAGCACACTCACTTTTACTCAATCATCTATAGATGTCATATTCTCACAATTCATATAACGAAATCTTGTAAACACCTAGGTCTTAATTCTCTCTAGACTCAAATTAAAGGTAACAACCACATACACGCTCCACTTACCAAAAGTTGTTTGTACTTTGGACGTTGTTTCTCATCTTTTGTCAAACTGAAAAAAAAAGTAACCATAAAAGACCTCTGAACACAAGAGGCAGAGCTATTTTTTCTGCACAACAAATGAAACACTGGGGGGAAAAAAATTGTGAAATCTTCCAAGAAGTTTATTTTTCAAGAAAACAGCACATTCACTTGAGAAGCGTGAGTTCTGTGCAACTAGTAAAGGTGAAGAGATTGGCAACAGCTTGCTTGTCAGTAATCAGAGCATCAGCATAGTATCAGTATAGCATCAGTATAGGCAGACAGGCAGTGGAGTTTTGTGTGTATGACCGTTCTTTAATCCCGCCATTAAGGCAGCCATGCTCCATCTTTGGGGAAGGTGCATGCTATGTGTAACGTGTCATCCATACCAACGGCCAAACTGGCCTTCTCTTCTGAAAGTTGGTGATGGGATTTTACGTGTGTGCAAGATGTTGTGCATGCGTTCACACACGGAACCTCGGTTATAGTCTCATTCGAAGGACTGATTTCGGTGATGAATTGACAGGATG
This sequence comes from Conus betulinus, assembly GCA_016801955.1. Classification (NCBI taxonomy): domain Eukaryota; kingdom Metazoa; phylum Mollusca; class Gastropoda; order Neogastropoda; family Conidae; genus Conus; species Conus betulinus. The sequence continues at coordinate 207,439 of JADBJO010001042.1, read as the reverse complement.
ATGTTATTCCCTTTGATTTTCTTGATAATCTTCTACACTTTTTTCTTAATGTTTGGAACATCAGCTTGGAGCAGAAGTCTCTCAAAGATCAGCATTTACTTAATTAAAAAACGTCTGATTTGGCTTGCAGATCTTAATGGACTCAAGTATTGGGCACTGATGGTCTGTGATAAACACAACACTGAGCATGTTTGCATTCATTAGAAATGTGTTGGCATTCAGTGTTAAACCAAGGTGTTTTAGACATTTGCAGTTTGTTAGATTAAGTTGGAATACAACTGTCTTCTGCACATTTAAAGAATATATATCTGTCAGGCTTTCGGCAGGGTCCAGACTTCGCAGAACTTCCTCTTCAAAAAGTTTGTTTCAGATGCATCCTGAAAAAGGTCCCAGTTGGCTTCAGGATAATTCAGGTGTTCAGGCAAACTGCAGCTTTTAAAAAAATATTACATTTCAGAACAACTGGAAAAAAGAGTCACTTCCATGAAGATTGTCTTTAAGCATACCACTCACAGTCCAGGATCAGTGAGGGATCACATGCTGACAAATCTATACATGAAAGTGTACCTGTGGAAGAATGGAGGAAAATATGCTGGAGACCCATCATTCAGGATCAGTGACACAAGTCCAGCTCTAAAAAGTACGTCTTCAAGAAGCAGACTTCTGGATGACCCATCATTCACACCCACCCCAAAAGGGGTTGTGGCCATTAAAAATCACCCACCCAAGCAAAAAAGATCACTGAAAGTTCTCCAATCAGGCCGATTATGTTTTGTCAACTGATTGATACAGTTGGAGGTAAATACAAAGAACACACTGTTATTGTTTATGCAAAGTGATTCTCGCCATTAAAACTTGACTGGTATATAAATCTAAATCTGCCATGGTCAACTGGATGACTAAACTTATCAAGCCTGGAAACGATGTTATTATCTACACCACTAAGTCAAAGATCAAATGAACTGATAAAAAGAAGTGACAATCTTTCTATACTAGTGAATCCTCATTACATTTGAATCAAGTTTTACAACAACAATTTCTTCACAAATTTCTCAGTGAATCCCTTCTATGAATGCCCTTCATAGTTTTTACTTTGATTAGGATGCAAAGTATCAACATCCAGAATTTACTGGCAAATTACTGTGGTGATGAAGCTGCTATCTGTAAATCAAGAGTAATACATACTGACATCTCTGAAACTTACCATTTGTTGATGAAAGTAACAAATTCATCAGAAAACGTTTTATCATGAGGTAGCCGAGGTGCCACTCCCTGAACCACTTGCTGCAGCTGGTCAAACACGCTCACCCACTTTGGGTAGGGAAACCGTCCTGTGGCCAACTCCATCTGCAGGAGACAACAACAAAATGAATCTGAACAGACTTCTTCAGCGCTTACCATGAACACACTAACAGGATCTATTAAGGCTTGTGCCAAGTAAATAACAAGACTGTGACAAACATTTGAAAAGAGTTGTCCACCTGGCACGATGTTACTTTTGCTAAAAAAAAAAAAAAAAAAAAAAAAAACCAAACCCCAAAAAAAAAAAAAAAACCTGCACATACTAGTAGAAAAATATCCCCTTTAATGCTGTCACAGCAGTTTAGTTCATGGATCTCTTTCGGTGGCTATCTAACCCTTGGAGACAAGCTATTCTACACCACAATCACCCATGTCTTCTTTTGAACATGAGGAAACCAAATACAAAAATAGCAAAGAATAATTTCTCAACAAAAAATTACCAAACATTTTCAGTTAGTATTACTTTTAAAAGAGATTAAAAAAAAAAAAGTACTAAAAATTAGTTGCTAGCTTGATTCTAGCTAGAATCACCAATGGATTTATTCCCACGCTGTCCCCTCTTTTGTGGCAGTGGGCATAAACAAAGATTAAACAACAAAGCCAACATGTGTTACATGAATGACCAAACTCACTACATGAATCAACAGACCAAACTCACTACACACTGTCACTGCTGTGCTGTGCCTCTGTCGCTTTCAGTGAATCAACTGACCAAACTCCCTACACACGCTGTCACTGCTGTCCTCTCTGTCGCTTTCAGTGAATCAACTGACCAAACTCCCTACACACTGTCACTGCTGTGCCTCTGTCGCTTTCAGTGAATCAACAGACCAAACTCCCTACACACCTATCTGTCTGCCTCAGTCGTTTGCACACCACTTACACACGTCTCTTCAAAGCCATCACACGTCTCTTCATCACTCATTCACCAATTTTTTGTTCTGCTTAACAAAAGGGGCTTTGAAAATATAATCAATCTGACAACTGTGAATATAGGACAGGGCAACAAAAACAAGGCTGAATTCTATAGGCAGCCAATGACGGATGAACAATGTTTGACCAAATACAGAGTCACACTCTCGTGGCACTAGCTTGACAGGATTAAGTATCTAGTTTCTTGGAGTGATTCTAGTTTTTTTTTTTGTTAATATTGCTCACCTGCTTTATTTCCAACAGAATCTATCACGTTTATGGATTTATACTAATCAAGGTATACCATGGTGAAATTTTTTTAGCAGGAACGTTAGAAAAATTGAAAAATGTGTCATGTGATAATTTCATAAACAAATGAATATGTCAAAAGCAGACAATGAAATCTGTCATTTCAAATTTCTAGATGTCAAAGATTAAGCATACATGCATTTCCTTGTATGGGCAAGGTCTTCAAAAGTTTTAAACTTACCACTGTGGCTAATAGAGCATGCCAGTCACAGGTCTTCTGAGGACTGCAGACTAAGGATAATAGTTCAGTCCCATCTGCCTTCCCCCAAATTCATACTAAAGCTCCACAGAGTGTCAACACCATGTAGATTTCTAACATTTGTCAAGTAAATATTTTGGATTGGGGGGGGGGGGGGGGGGGGTGGGGGGGTGGGGGGGGGGTAAACTGTTAAGGGAAAACTTCTCTGCTTACTGTGATGCATGAATTATCTGGTGTATTTTTTGTATCTTTACTGGGATGCAGTTTTACAAAAACACTGAAAACATCTCTTTAAAAATCTTGAGTATTCTCAAATTTTGATCAGTTATTCACTCTGATCACAGACCCAATGGAATTGTTATTATGTGATGCAGGGTTCTAGGGCAGTGCTTTTGGCCATGAGCTTCTGAATGTTCTCCTGAAAACATTCCCACAACAACTGCGTTGCCAACACATCCTATTCAGTACATATGCATAAAGAAAAAGCAAACATCTTCCTTGAATAAACAACTAATTAGTTATGTGGCAAAAGGTTCAAACAAACAGAAAATATCAACAGACATCTGAAAACATAAAGATACAAGTACTTTTTGTAACTGCTGCGGGAATATAATGATAGTTAGGGCATCCCTGCTTTGATTATTCCTCGCAGTATGTTTAATAACGAGATTCACTACTGTAATACTGTTTAAAAACAACAACGCAGAATGATGATAAACACGTATCTTCAGCTTTATATCCTTACCAGTGTTATCCCTAGACTCCACACATCTGAACGCACGTCATATCCATGACTGGACGCTCGGGGATCAATTCTCTCAGGCTGTAACATTAAAAAAGACAATCAACTATCTTACAGCACAGCAAACTCACATTTACACAATCCCATACACATGCAAACACCCATATACATGCATGTATACTCATATATACATGCACACACCCACACATAACCCCACACACACACACACACACACACACACACACACACCATATATACATATAAATTCCAATTCAATTCATGCTGCTTACAGTCAAGCCCACAACAAATGGCCATATCAAGGCCGTCACCCTGTTGAAGTCAACTGTCTATATAGATGTTCAGAAAAAAAAAACCTAACAAACAAAAAGAAAAAAAAAACCATACATACACAACTCATAAAAAATATATTCAAACAAAAAAAAAAAACACATACAAACATAACTCATAAAAGCAGGTTTTCTAAAAACTATGCTGAATTTGCTTATAAAAAAATATCTTTTTCTACTGCATAATCTTAGATCAAATGAAAAATGTTCATCTGTTTCTGTTTAAGAAAGACAGAGAAAATGTTGCTTATAGCCCAACAGACCGCAAGAAGCCATCCTTGTTGAACTAAACACTTAAAACAAAAACAAAACAAAACAAAAAACAAACAAAAAAAAAAAAAACAAACCATTGCACACATAACTCATTAACACAGATTTTCTAAAAATATGCCAGAATTTTGTTAAAATCTTTTCCTGTGTTTCAAGGAGCCAGCTTGAGACTGCAAGGGGGGCAAGGAGCTGAAAAAATCTTGACTCCTATTTGCCTAGATGCATATAGACACTCTGCAACCAATGTTGTTGGAAATGCGAGTGCGGATTTCCTTGATGACTAGGTGAGCAAACTAAAAATGGCATTGTTCTGAGCCATGACATTAAAAAGTAATCCCATCAGCACTGGTGTGAGAAATATACTGGCGAAAAAAAGACAACTGAACCGTAAAGGGATAAGTTCAGCGAAATTAAAAAAGTAGCTCTAACAATGTGAACACAAGAGCACATAGATGCTCTGTGAAACATGAGATTTCAATGAGGGAAAAACAAAAGGTAAAATATAAGGTACAAGAAAGATACAACAAAGTAAACTTGCTTAATTCCAGAAAAGTGCTGGCCATAGGAAAGATAGGACTGGAAGCACTTCTGCACTGAAAGCGGTAAAAACAACTGGCTGAGGCCTTCAGAGGACCTGTGAATGTGCAAGGGTGGTTCGTCGTGCTACTGTGTCGCCACAAAATTTTGGAAGCACAGTTATCATAATGTTCACAGCTTGCACCACATCCAAAACAAAACTCTGCATAATACAAACGAAACAAAACTAACACAAACCCCCACAACACCTAATGTGTAAGGATGTGATCTTTCTTTCGACCATGTCAAACATAAGAAAAAAAAAAAAAAAACCCTTCCTGTACGAGTCCATAATGCCCAACCTCAGATTCTTCACATCTAGTTCACATCCAGGAGTGAAGATGAATTCTAAGTATGAAAAGAAATGTGTTTCAACAGCTAACATCATAAATAGAATACTGTAACAACACAAAATCATACCACTGCCACATTTTGTAAGACCAACAGGAAACAGACAAAATTCATCACTGACTGCCATATAGGGTCTGCAGCCTGCATCTCGTGACTTGGCTATTGAGTCCACCAGATGCCCACTGATGCCAAAGTCACACAGCTTGATGGCTCCCTTCTTGTCCAACAGAATATTGGATGGCTTCACATCTGTCAAACAAAGTAACACAGAATACAAATGTCACACATAAAGACTGAATACATCAGTTACTGTAGTGAACTGCAGCTAGAAGTCACAGACAAGAACCCCAAGAGAACCTTACCAGATTTTTCATCCTCTGTTGCCTCCTGTCCTGACTGTTGAGTATGCGCACGACTAATATGGGAAGAATGGGATCACAAAGAGTTTCATCCACTCAACCTTTTGAGTCGTGATCTGTCCTGTTCTGCCCATCCCTGAATGCAGTCATACTTGGCTACACTGTGCCAGTTCGACTCTGTAGTGACATGCAAGCAGCGTTTAGTTAAGACTTCAGGCTTTCTCAGTGCTTTTTTCTCCTGATTTTCCTTCAAGTTTCTAAGTAGATATTTCCATTCTGAGAGACTGTTTTGTTACCGATTAACCCACAGCTATGTTCAGTCCTGGAACTGTAGTTCACTGCATTTAAGGATTGCTTAGTTGAAGGTATGACACAAACCAGTGAACAGTGTCAGTGATCAGTTAATAGTGTTGGTAATGTTTGCACTGCTGGCTTAAGGTTACTTCCATTCTGATCACAGTTAGGGTGACCTTAACTCTGGAGATTAGTCTCGATATGGAGAGATGTCAATTTTACTGCGATCTTTGAAGGTTCACTCAGAGCCCTGTAAAGATGGAGAAGAATTTTCTTATCAGTACCCCCATTCATTTGTACCGCAACTCACTGAAGTTCATTGCTTTCTAACGAGAAGTTTAAAAATTCTTGATAAGACCTTTGAAACTGAAGTCCCGACTGAAAATAACTCCCAAAAATTTGGCTTCATTCACTACCAAAATGGTGGATTTATCCAGATGAATTTCAGGGTAAGGAAAGTACAGGTAGAAGTTCTGAACTTGGATACAAAAGTAGGATGAAAAAGTAAAATCATTTTCCATGACCCACTCTCAGATCCTACCCAAACAAAGTTGGAGGCGACTTTCTACCCCAGCACAGGCATCTGCTAGAGTGTAGAGTACAAAGTTGTTGTCAGCAGACAGATATGACTCGCAACACAGTGTACAGGTTGATTAGGTCATCAGTTTTAATGACGAACAAAGCAGGAGAATGGAAACTCCCATGCAATACACCTGTCTCCTGCTCATAAATTTCAGACAGCACGGAGTCAAAACAGATTAAAACTATCAGCTGTCAAGTTTTAAATGAAGACAGGCAGATGGCCTCAAAAACCCAAATATTAAGATCCATGGGAATATGAGACTGCCTTGCGATGCTGTAAGTTTTCCCCATGTTAAGATAACTATCACATGCTGTTTGTTAACCCGTATCAATCGGGAAATGCACCAGTGCATAGTCTCCTTTAGGCATTAGGAAATATGCCTGTATATAAACCTACAGACTATTGAGGATACGCACCCACATGTAGCACACTGGTGTTGTTATCTAAATGAGAAGCACAAGTGGTGAACTCATCACACAGGTATGTGACTATGTAACTGGCACCAGCCATGACTGAACATCATTTTGATAGGAAATTTATTTGCATTTTGACTGAAAATTAATTTGATTTCACAATTTCTAGCCCAACAACAGATCAGAGATTCCAGATGCAGAGGCCCAAGATCTGCTGAGCAGCAAAGCAGAAACCAGCACGAATTTGACAGAATGAGCAGATTTATTTGGAAACGTAACTAATTAATGACAAGTTACAGGACAGTTTAATGGTGACTTCTCATGCTAAAATAAATTTGTGCATTGCAAACAATGATGGAGAACAACATCACAGAAGCCAATCCAGTGCGGTTGAAAATTGTCAGTTGCCAGCTGCAAGTTCCTGATGTAGGCTATTCAAGTGTGAAATGGCAGTCTGACAAAGATTTGACAAACATTTCAAAATGGCACCATATTTTTTTAAAACCTGCGTTGGCGAGTCTTGGAAACAGAAGTCACTGACCTTTAAAATGAAAACCAGTGTTAGCATAGGGGCAAGTCTTGAAAACTAGAAGCTGCAGTGGGTTAAGTCCTGAAAAATGGAAATCAGTAACAGCAGCAGGGGCAAGTCTTGAAAATGAAAGCTGCAGTGGGTTAAGTCCTGAAAATGGAAATCAGTAACAGCAGAGGGGGCAAGTCATGAAAAACTAGAAGCTGCAGTGGGTTAAGTCCTGAAAATGGAAAATCAGTAACAGCAGAGGGGCAAGTCTTGAAAACCAGAAGCTACAGTGGGTTAAGTCCTGAAAATGAAAATCAGTAACAGCAGAGGGACAAGTCTTGGAAATGACAATCAGCTCATTATATCCAATTGTTGTCTGTTTGTTCCTTATGTTTGTTTTTTTTTTAAAACTTCTTTGCAAAGAAGCTTCTTATGTCTGTGGGAGTGGCTTTCCGTTTCATTGGCTGACTCTGTTCTGGGAGACAAATCACAAAATGGTTGGGGTGCCAAATTTGTTTCGGTTTGTCCTTTCAGAAACAAAGGGAATCAAATTTAGACACCAAAGCCATAACTGGAGCAGCAGCAGGAAGAGTTGATGTATGTTTCAGCCCATTCAATTTCTCCACATGTTTTTGTCTCCTGGGAATGCACTTCGATCGACTTTTTTCCATTTGAATTGTATACAAGCTTCTGACTGCACAGTATACACCAAGCAGCGCCCACTTCATTTGTTTTCCGCAGCCATTTTCGGAATGGACGATCCAATTCATCCATCTCATCCATCCATTCATTTCTCCTCTTGTTTTTCTTCAGGTCATTGTCGATCTTTCGTGCCTCTGATTCGTCGTTAATCAGCTCCATTTTTGACAAATATAAAGCATGATGACATGGTCTTCATGCATTGAAAACAATATGGCCCATTCAAATACGAGTGACGGGAAAACCTGAATCAGAACACGCACGCGAAAAAAAAAAAGGGAAAAATTTGCTATACCAAATTCCATATCAATACGGAAGGTCTTCCACCCTTCCACAGTTGATGTGGCTGCAATTCATGCAGAAACCAAACCTCCAAAAAAAAAAAAAAAGTGATACTGTTATGTTAGTTTAAAATCTTTCAGAGTTTTTTACAGATTTGATTATCCAACAGATTTTCTTCTCAAGACGGGGATTCAGTGATAGTCTGTTTGTGTGTATCAATGGTACACTGAAACTATGCGTATCAATGGTACACTGAAATCTATGGTACACTGAATCTATGGTACACACTGAAATCTATGCTTAAAAAAGTGGTTAAAAAAATCCAGATATATACCAGCCATTTTGTTTGAGTAACATGAGCTGCCTAATGTTGCATCTACTCTTTCCCTCTTTGAATGCCTGTCTGGTCATTCTGCTTAAAGTCAAGTGCCAACCTTGGTAGGAGGAGAAGAGAACCTTCATGCGAAAACCCCCCCCAAAAAAAAAAAAACACATAAATGTTTATGAACACTGCCTTTGTGCTGAGGAATAAGATAGCTGATTTTAACGTTCTCACTCAGTGACAGGTCAAGGTGTCTACACAGGTGCATAAGAAATACACTGACAGAATTGCATAGATGCTTGTACTGTCTGGTAAGAAAGTTATCCTTCTGCTGTCTGGTGAGAAAAATGAAATTCATGTGAAGAGAAAGGCCACTGTAACAAAGCTGGTAAGGTATGTTCCATTAATTATTGCATTTACACGGATGGTGTTGTGTAGCTGATGTTTGTATTTTTGTGAACATGTGATTGCAGAGGTCATCCAACATATCAAGTTTCACTATTAGAATCCTGATAGTATAGGTGTTCACATCTATTCACTTTATTTAACACTTACTAGCATCAGATCACCAATCTGAATAAATAATGTTTACCATAAACTGGAGCGTTTATTAACTTTGTTAGCAGCGTCTCCCTTCCACTGCTAATTCTTTTCTCTGTGTATTTATGTGTGTGTGAGCCAGTCAGAATGAGTGTGTGTGTGTGTGTGTGTGTGTGTGTGTGTGTGTGTGTGTGTGTGTGTGTGTGCACGCACGCACGTGTGCGCGCGCATGTGTATGTGGTTTTCAGTACATTTGCAAGCAATTACAAAGTGTGACCCCTAAGTATTTTTGTGACCTCCTGAAAATCTGGAAACGAGTTTTTCAAACCGAGTATGACCCCTTAATTTTAAGGAAATAATCATCACTGATTTGGGTTAATATTTATGGCAGAAGAAAGTCTGCAGATAACAGACCAGTGTGACCAGCCACCGTGGCGAAGTGGTTAGCGTCGCGGAAATCCTGGCTGGGAGGTCGTGGGTTCAAATCCCATCAGAGTCATGTGGGTTTTTCTGCCCCGACCGGCTCCTACCCAGAATTGAGTTTTCTGCGGACTCAGTTGGGAAGACTGGGGACCACACAGTCGAGTTTCATCCACTTAATGATGCATTTCTGAGAGTGTTGCTCAAGTTTCCTGACCAACACTGCAGGTGCCTGTATCTCTTGGGCCTTGTTGACGCCAGGATATATTATGAAAAGAAGCGTAGAGTACAGCCCTGTCATGTAGTCTCAGACCGAAATGGAAATCCATAGCATCATCTTAATCATCCTCACTGATCAGCATTTAAAGAAAAATGTCTCAAATTCTGTGGCCCTTCATGACCTGCTCTCATGGTGACCTCAATTTCCATGTCCTTTCCACATCTTTGGTCTTGGTTTGGTTCCATCAGGGTCACCAGTATTGGCGAGTCCATTGGGACCGTCGTTGGACGGATGTGGTCGCGCGCCCTCTGGAGGGAGAGCTCACTCACACCGGCTCCGCGACTAAGCAGTTATTGTTGTTAGTAGTGGGCTTAGTAGGTGGTGTCCTGCGTATGTTAGATCAGAAAAGGCGCCACTGAACACCACCGAAGTGACTCGACAGCAGTGCAGTGTCTCCTCCGGTGGGTTGCCTCTTGACGATTTGACATTGACTGCTCCCTGTGGAACGCCGGTGCCGGGGCCCTGGCGGGGCTAGCCAGGCTGTGGCTGTGGACGAGTGTCAGAATGAGCGGTGTGGGTGCTCTGCCTCTGAGGTGGCACAGAGGTTGGGAGAGCAAAAAAAAAAAAAAAAAAAAAAAAAAAAACCAGTGTGGCCTCCCTGACAAATACTAAATCTGGTGTCTGCAGTTCATGCTGATCCCAACACTCCTCTGGCCTCTGCTGAGGTATGGTATTAGCGCTAGAGTAGTGGAATCAATGGCAGCCCAAATCAACAAGTACACAAGGAACTGGCTGGCGCTCATGCCTGAATCTCACTGACGCTGCACTCGACTGTCGCCAACGAGAGACTGAAGCTAACCCTGAAATCTATCCTCATGAAGCACAAAAGTGGTATCTTTTTTTTTCATCATTTAGATTAAAAGTGGTCAGATAATTATTTTGATTTCAGCAGACAATGTAAACAACTACACATTTGTTCCTGGACTATCATACATAAACATACATTCATCAAGAACTGCACTGATCTCTATGACTATATGAATTTTTTCCACTTCAAAGACCCCCAAACTAGTGTCTCTTCTGACCTCAGAATCCCAGTCCTCCTCCTCATGATGATCACAATCCCTTTGTTTATTTTTATCATGCCTACAGTATGTAAGGGGATTTGTAAAGAGAAGAACTTAAAAATTTTTTTTTCATCTCCCCTGTACCCCCACCCACCATGCAGTCCAGCTATTTATTAGCCATGGTCAAGAAATCGGTCTTGATCTCATTCCCCTCCATCACGGGTCACAATGCATGGCAGATGTGGCAGGTCTAAAGACCGCAGAGAAAAGAAGAATGTGAAAAAAAACTTGAAAGGTAGAAGACAGAAAAGATCCATTAAGAAAGGCAGAAGACAGACTAAAAAAAAAGGTGGGTTATACTTTGTCAGGGCTCTCACCCTTCACCTGTCTAACATGGAACACCCTACCAGGGGCATCAATTCCTACCGAGTTGTGCATGCACCAGTACACAACTTGACTATACAAGTCTGGAAGCATTTAGCAAAACCAGACTTCCATCTCGGTACTGATGCTCCCGTCACTGAGTTGAAATAGGGCATGGCAGATGTCACTACAGCAGCAGGCTGTCGATGGAGTGTCGCTGCCTGGGTGACAGTCTCCACCTGGAGGTAGGGTTTGGGTCAGCAGTGGAGGGCTGCTGGGAAGTGGGTCTCAAGTAATTCTGCTTGGCTTATGACATCGAGGGAAAAACTCCAATACAAGAAAAGTTGAGGAAAAAATCCCATAATCACATCAGTGAGATCAGGGGATTGGGCACCGGCCAACAGATAACCTGTGACCCAAATGTACTAGCGCCTGAGTCTCCCTGAAGGAGAAAGGCAGGCCAGGCAGGGGGCGGCATGACCTGCCGCCTGGAAGCTAGTCTCAGGTATAGCCAGGCATGGGGGCCATCCCACTGTGTGACCTGCAGGAACTGGCCTGTCCCAGTCTGTATGCCGAAGCTGTTCCCTGCAGCTCACGTGGCTCTCCATCAGGAGGCAGAGCACTTCAGCCCATCAGCAGCGGGCTTCCTAAATGCTTCTTCCTGTCGAGGCACCATGTGTGCTGGCTGGCTGCAGGAGAAGAGAGGAGGATCCCAACATACATACACACAGAACCAAAATTTTTCTCCCTGAACAGCAAGAGATGGGGGAATGGATTGTGCCTGAGCACTGGTCAGTGGTGACCATATGTGAGTAGCCACTGGCCATCCCTGCCTCCTTGCATGTACTAATGTAAATTCCTCCATGGTGGGGAATTCTAACACTTGCAAGGAGGACAGATGGTTAACAACCACATCCACACTGTTCCCACACTGGCAACTTCTTTGAGGGTAAGAGAATGGCCCTGCTTCCCCTAAACACCTTCTTGTTCACTCGAGGCTGTTTTTTACACACACACACCCCACACACACACACACACAAATTGTCCTGCTTGATGGCAGGGTTAAACCTGTGAGGTCAAGACTTACATGGGTTCGGGGTCTAACCCATACCTAGTCTTATAGGATCTGCCATTGCCAGAGCAAGAAAGATTTGCAACTTGGCAAAGTCCAAAGAAGAGAAAGGGAGATAAGACAGATAAAACTATAGAAACAGTAAGGCCTCGATTCCAGGTCTGAATTAAGAGAAAAATGAGGGGCAGCATCAAAACTGCGATCAAGGTCCATATGCAAGACACGGGCAAAAAAAAAACCCACTGTGTCCTGCGTACAGCAACCTGGTCACAGGAATGAAGGGATAGCCACCCATTCAGCAACAAGGGGAAGGATGCATGCTGATTGGCTGGCAGACGGGCACGGCCTTTGCGACAGCCTTATCTTTTTTCCGTCATTAAAGTGCAATTTGCGCAGTTCCAAATATGTAGAATCATCTTATTTATTTCACTTATATGGCTGTAATCACAGAACTGAGAGTCATCAGAAAAACTTTCACAAGATAAAAAATGATGGCCAATTATTTCAGAAACAGGAATTGTTCCTATGAGAAACAGGACACGCCCTAACAAAGGAGGTTCCACTTTACTATTATATTAAACAGAAACCTGCAAAGCATGGCACCAACACACAATAAGTATCAACTTTTACTTATATACATAAATAAGTATATCAACATATATTTTTCAATTAACAACAAAAAAATCTGCTTACCTCTGTGAATGATCCGTAGTTCTTCTTTCAGGTAGTTCAGTGCTTTTAACGTCTGTGAGTCGAATGAAAAGAGAGACCGCTTTAAAACAACTGTGTGGGAAGGGTGGAGCGTTCAATTCATCCAGTGTCACAGAATTATATTCAAAATACAAAATAAAAATTACGTTAAAAATAATACAGAACCTTAACAAAGAAGTGTTTTCATTTCACTACTGCATTTTTCATTTATTTTTACATTTAGCAGAGAAAAACAGAAACACAAAGAGATACATGTGACCTAGAAAAAAAACAAGCAAAATCTAGAGCGGTAATGCTTGCTCAAATGTATCTGGACTGAAGCAACTACTTTTTTTCCTCCAACAAAATTTTACCTACAGTACTTCTCGTTGCTTGCATTAACATAACAACCACACAGTTTAACGTAATTAGGATTTTTCCCATCCACATTATCTTTTGCACATCTAATACAAGATCTTCCTCCAATCTTGTCTCAACATGAACTGTTTGCCATAAGCTCATAAACACAGTACTTACTGCCACCGTGATTTTCCCTAGGATGTTTTCAGGTATAGAGTTTTGTTGCTCTCCGTAGACAAACTTGTAGAACTTGTCTAAGGACGTCTCCATAAGCTCCATACAGATCCAGCAGTCGCCCTAAACATATATCCACGGGTGCAACTGCTGAAAATAGAAGATCTGGCAAATGGGACAGTGTGCAACTGAATACGGCTTGGATGACCCGAAACACACAGTTACATATGTATCCATTATGAAATGTTGATCTGTTTATCTCACTGCATAATTTTTCAGGCATGTGAGCATGCATCACTATATTACCTGTTACGCATCTGTGTAGGCACACAACTGCGAGTATGGCTGTAAAATTGGTGTGTATATGTATTTCTATGACAATAGTTATGTCTGTTTACATTACAGTATTTGTCAGATAAACACTGAAATAAACTTACAACACTAAAATCTGTTTTATAAAAAGTGCACACAGACACAGACACAGAGAGAGAGAGAGAGAGAGAGAAGAGAGAGAGAGAGAGAGAGAGAGAGAGAGAGAGAGAGAGAATCTGCTTGCCTGAAGGTCGATTTTTTTTTTTCTTAATGATAACAGTGAGGGGGGCAGTCAATGACATTAAAAAATCACAACATAAATGTCATGTTAGAAGAATAAATTCCGAAAAAAAAAAACCAACCTAAACACATAAGGTCACACACACACACCATCTGAAAAGGATCACACACACTGAAATGAATTACTACATGTCAAATGAATATGTTTTTGTCTTACGTTGTTGAATGTATCAAAAAAGACTATGTAGGCTGTGGTACAATGGCACTGTTTGTTCAGTCACTGAGAAATCAAATTTCTTTCTTTGAAAATATACAAATTGTTACTAACACCTATTAATTTCTGACATCATGTCCTTTATCACAAAGCTTGAGATCTGAAAATTCATGGAGAACATTCTAGATGTGCTTATTTCTTTGTTAAATGAACCTAATGTTGAAGGACACATCTTTACTTCAAACAAAAAATCTGATCACATGATCAAATATTTTTAAACATTTCTATTCAACTACACATTAAAATGTTTCTTCTATGTTGCCAAAAAACAATTTCTAAACATCTCTTTCATGCAGGAATAGCACTCTCAACAGATTCAATGGTCAAGAAATACACGACACATCGTTTCTTACCCACCTACACCCTGCATGTCTGGCTTTGTGTCAGCGTATGACAAATCTCCAGTATCAGATCAAATATTTGTATAATTTCACTAACACTGTGACAAACTTTACAAACGATTCACAAGCAAAGGAAACAGTCAAGATGTATCAAAAACAGTATGAAGACCAAGACGTTAGTTGGGAGCAGAGTCTGATCTCATTGAGGTTGGCCACGGCAGGTTCACTGCCCTCCGCCATTCCATGGCACCAGGGGGACCAGATGGTCTCTCACATCGGTTGTGTAAAACAGCTGCTGATTTATCCATGAGGTTGGATGAAACTGAGACTAGCATGATTAGAAAGAGGGTACTTCATTGCGCCGCCCAGATATACAACTACCGTATGTCTGGAATATCAAATTTTACAGGTGAGAAAAAAAAAAATGATTATTATCCCCACAGACATACTGCAAGCTCAGTTACGGTACAAGTATTTTGATTACGGCATGTTTGTTTTTAGGATAATGTGATTGGGACTTGGCTACATTCTGCCCCTTGGCCCACTCTTATACCATACTAAAAATCTCAGAAATGTAAAAAAAAGATTACAGCAGTTGTATTTCTGGGCGGCCATTTCTACTTGCTATATGATTCCAGAAGTAAACCGATCAGGAAAAAAAGGGGAAAGAAAAAAATAAAGAAACTTTAACTGAGAATTCCTCACAATTTTTTGAACGACTTTTCATTGGTCAATTTCAGCCAACAAACTGTTATTGGATAAAGCATTTTTTTTTTTTTCAGACTGTAACGATGTACATGAGATTTTTCTAGAAGAACTTTTCAGCGAAGCTTGCAAATAACTTGGATGTTAGAATAAGTTTGCAGAAACACTGTCAGCATTCAAACTTTGACAGTGCAACACACAATTTCAAAACGTAATTACAAACATAAAAATGCTTTATATTCTTTACATACATACAGCATAAAAAAAAAAACAGGAAAAAAAACAGGGTCTTAGCTATTGATTATTTTCAGGTAAGTCGGGAAACTGCATCTAGCTGCTGACTGGCAGGTACAAAGTGATTGTCAACTGTCAGCACAACAACAATGATATCCAACTGCAAACTTACATCAAACTTTTTCCAAATTCATAACTTAACACTCTTAAAACGGATGTCCATGCGCACCAGTCTTCCCATCCTTACTTCATCATGGTGTGTTTGTGTGTGCATGTGTGTGTGTGTGTGTGTGTATGTGTCTGAGTGCGTACACACACATGTGCACATGTTCACATGCTCATCAGATTGTAAGTGTGCTCTACTGCTCTTCAATGTAAAATTGCATACTACTGATGTAGCCATGGTGCTGTGACGGCCCAAGTTTTTTGTTTGCGAGTTTATGTGTCTTTCAAATTACTGAGCTGATTATATTATTTGACTGGATGATGATTTCATATTCCTTACAGGTTCATCATGTTTATTTCTTGGTATCTTGTCTGTCAGTGAATCAGGTGGAGGGCTTTACTACATCCATCTACAACGGTATCCATGAATATGCAACCTCAACACAAACACAAAACTCACAAAGGGCATAGACATGGTGAGGAAAAAAAAAAAAAAAAACGACGTCCTCCTGAGACCATGGCATGAAGGACCACAGAATTTGTGACTTTTTCCTCCCTGATCAGTAAGGATGAGCAAGAGGGTGACAAAGATGTTGCTATGGCGTTCCATTCAGGGCTGAAACTGCATGAGAGGGCTGTGCACTTTATGCTTACTTTCAGAGTATACCCCAGTGTCAAACCAGGCCAGGAAGATATACACCTGCAATGCTCTTCAGGAATTTTAAGCAAATTTCAATCTCTGCCTGATCAATTTGGACTGATCTGCTTGAAAGAAAGGGATATATCATCAACTCTTAAAAATCTAACTCTTAAACCCTTTATCTCTCAAAAACCTTTTTGCCAAGAGGCAAAAAAAAAAAAAAAAAAAAAAAAAAAAAAAACAATCACAAGATTATTGTCAAGTGACTGCACAGCAAAACTGACCTATATTCATGCAATATGATGTGACTTGAGAATTTTTGATGCTTTGACATGCAAAACCACTGTTTTATTTCTATATGGACTGATTGATTGGGTGCTTCATTTCAACTCCTAACCTGGAAAACTATGCCACCAAAATGTGAAAAATGCCACATTACTATACCAAAATTAATTGTTTAACAAAATATTAGAATTTCATATTATGTTGGACTTATGATGCACCAACAAACTCAAACATTATTTCAGTTTTTACATAACTATGTTTGAACGCAAACACATGACTCAGTTTTAAGTCAAAGAGTTTAAAATTTTATCATGTTATAAACAAACCTTTTATTCTAATCTGCACAAAATTTGACATTTGTTGTTTGCATAAACACTGGAGTAATACCGGTTTCAGAACATTAGGTATGTTGCACAACTATTGCTCAGGCATAGGTTTGTGGCATGTTCGTGTGCTCGAGCACTGCTCAATCCTAGGGTTGAATAAGTGGATGAAACTCAACTCTGTGGTTCTAGTTTTCCCAGCTGAGTACACAGCAAGCTCCATTCTGGGTATGAGCCAGCTGGGGCAAAAAAAAAATCCCACACATCAATTGCTTTGATGGGAATCGTGCCTGTGGCCTCCCAGCTTGGAATCTGCAGTGCTGACCACAGCACTATGATGGCTGGTTTCTCTATGAGAACTGGATGAAAGAAGAAAAAAAAAGCATACTGAAAGTCATGTCTAATTGCAGCATGTATCTGTTGACTTTTGAAAGTGCATCATATTTGTGAATGTATATGTGCTAAAGTATATGCATATTTGCGTGCTTAGGTTCACACTCTTTTTTTTATTAAACTGTTATGTATCATTATGTATGATCTTATCAAACTTTCTCCAGTCACTGTTTTTGTACAAATCAATACAGCACTCAATGAAAAATTCACATAAATATATAGTGAACGAAGAAACTGTCTATGCACAGATATCAATGCTCATGCATCCAAGCAGATCAAAAGCAATGAGTTTACCTCTTTAAATAAAGCTCCATAGAACTGTACGATGAAAGGACAGTTGTTGCTGTTCATCACCACGTTCAGGTCCATCAACAGCTGTTTTTGTTCCTTCTCTTCCACCGTGGACCTTATTCTCTGCAGAATACAAGCCAAATAAAGCAAATTACAGGACATATACGAAACTCCACCAGATCTAAACAAGACATTACCTGGCTGCAGACATTGACAGTCTGGCCATCAACATAGAGAAACTGAAAAAATTATCTCATTTCACATTATTATTGCTTTTCTTAAGACGAAAGGGTTCTTGATTGACCTGCATCAAATTAGCTCAATCTGTACTTTATTGAATGCTGATTAGTTTATGTGTGACTGTTCTCTCTCTCTCACACGCACGCACACACACACACACACACACACACACACACACACACACACACACACACATACACACACACTGTGTATGTTTCATCCAAGAATGTGTGTGTATGTGTGCATGTGTGGATGCTATAGAACATGTGTGTTGGTGCATGTGTTTCTCAGTCAGTCAAACTGAGCATCCAAGTAAAAAAGTCGGCCACTAATAACAACAGTACACATGTTTTGCAGAGAAAAATCTGTGGTGTGTATGTTGCTAAGTCAGCAGACTTGTCCGCCGGTAGCATACATATAAAATACATCTACATCATGCAACCTTCTGGATCTTCCTTTTGTCAATCTTTTGGTTGCATTCTCTCCCGTTAAAAGGAAATAGATGGGTGAGTTTTATGATGTTATTTATCATTAGTTCTTGATTTTATTTTATCTACTATAAACAAAGCAGACCAATGTGGAGGCCATCATTTAGCAAAAAAACCTGCTGTGAACGTAAAGCAGCAACAGTCAGTAAACACTTCAGTAAATGGACCCCCTACTCTCACTTCTAGGTCAAACATGATTTCTCTTTGTCTTTTTTATCTGTCATAGATTAAACTGACTTTAATTAGAAAATGCCCTACTCTTCTGTAGTTTCCAAGTAAAATGCACAAGTTGGCATATTCAAATTATTTTGGCAGTGAAAAACAGATCTTCTGTCGGGACAGAAGTCTCAAAAAACTGATTCCAGTGCCAAATGGAAGAAGTTTCACCCATGCTGATGGATACAGGTCTGTTTCACACCTTTCCCTCACTTCTTCTTCACATAAAAACCAGCAGACAGCACACACCAAAAACAAAGCCAAAGACAAGAAACTCTACGTTCCTTTTATAAGAACTGAGATTCTACATTTACCATCCAAAAAAGTTTACATAAATCTTGAGCCTCCTTTCAAATTCATGTTTTTGGGAAATATTATCCTGTTGTACTTATTCATGCCGTTTTTTTTCTTTTTCTTTTTTGTGGCTTGTAGCATTCCTGAAATCAATTTTCTGAGAATATTGCATGTCCCTTGAAACTCAATGCTGCCAGCTGCTACTACAAATACAACCCAACAATATACTGAACATGAAGGTTTTATTACCTTGACCGCCATGATGGTGTTGGTGATTTTATGCCTCATTTTGTTGACAGTGCCATAGTTTCCCCCCGTCCTATTTCTCCCAAATCTTGCATATCATCCGCTGTGAAGTCATATTCCTGCAACACAACACGTTGTGAGAGTGAGTGTTTGGTCCCTTATTTTTCAGCATATTTTTGACAAGCTCTGATATGGTCATTTTGTTTAGTTGGTGCAGTGTAGTGCTCCAAATCTTTGCAGGAGTTAATGTCTCATGTTGACCTAGAATTCAATCAGTGAAGTAGCGATTCAAAGAGTGAGAGAAAGGCAAGAACAGAGAGGAATAAAAAAAAAATGAGACAGACTGGGGATGAAGGGAAAATGAGAAAGGTGGTTTACACTGCTTGTTGCAGAGTGGTGCCATTCGAGGCCAAAGACTGCAACTGAAGACAATTAATGTTTCAGTGCCATCATGCATCACTCATCACACCACTATCAGTGTGACTGTTAACTATGTATCATTGTATGCACTTTTCAGTGACTTGCCTGAAAGTTGAACATATCTAATGTCTTACAACAGATCAAGCATAAGAGCAAGCCGTCACTCACTCACTTAGGTGTAAACTGTCAATTTCTGAAAACTGAGCAAAGTGCATGAGATTCAGAAAGAGTGGATTCAGCTCATTTATCTGTACTACACACAGCCTAAAAAAGAAAAAAAAAAGAAAGAAAGAAGACAGAAGAACTAGCCTTACAATTCTTTACACTTTCTCTTTCAAGATTTGTCACGCAATCAAATTCTATAACTTAAATCTATATATGTGTACAATTTATATGTTGTTCTAACATGCAAAAATTTGTGAAAGATTTGTCCCTTCTAGACAGGTACAAATCTTACATGAGTACCAAACAGCCACACAAATTCTTTCAGCACAGCGTGCATGTATGCATGCGTGCGTGTATGCGTGCGTGCATGTGTTGAGGCAGAAAAAAAAAAAATCAGTCCATTCTGTAAAATTAAGAAATTGCAGTTCGCAAACATTTTCAAGCTTTCAACACTTCCTGGCTAAACATTACACTTACCTTTCCTTGAGCTATCTGAAGTTTTCCAGATGATCTTTCAATCCCCCGTGATCGGAGACGTTCACTAAGAGGACAAAAGAACAAACTAATTAGGAACATTTTACCCCATGATATATATATATATATATATATATATATATATATATATATATATATATATATATATTATGAGCTGTGAAATACAGCATTTGAAGATCTGGGCAAACAAAAACGATTTCTTATCAGCAATATAATCATCTGCTCCTGAGTATTATAACTAAGCTAACTCACAAATGATTATGTTGACATATGCCAAACCTTCAGTACTCAATGTACATTTATCAGGCAGTAGACAGAGAATGTGGGACCTCAGGAAGACATCAAGCACCGCGGAGGAAGGGAACAGGTAAGGAGTTCATATTTCCCAAAACAAGAATAACCAGCAGCAGCTGGTTCAAAACTATTTCTTTTCTCATTTTTTTTTTTTCAAAGCCAAATCTGAAATATTCTGCTCCATACCAAGAAATCTCTTCATTTTTTCATTTCTTGACCCTTTTTGAATCCTAAAAACACAAATGTGAAAAAAAAAAAACACACACACACACACACACACACACACACACACACACACACACACACACACACACACACACACAATCAAACAGAAAAGCATATACAGCTTTGGCTCAGAAAACATGTCAAATCTGTGGGACACCAAATCAAATACAAAGAACGTGTTGACATCTCCTATTTTTGCCCTGAAGTGCTGTTCATCAGTATGACTGAAGGTAGCAACAAACTTGCAACATTTATTGCTTGAAAATGGAACTATTAACCATTTCATAACACCATGTCCCACATGTAAGCAGGCACTCAGCTACTTCATGTGAACCTGAAAGGCAAGACAAAGTTTGTCTTCACAGCAATATTCTATATATATGTCTATCTTTATTTTGATGGAAAAAAATACACCCTTGAATAAGACCATTCTATATCGGAAGGGTGCCTTGGCACTGTGAGGAACACTAAGCTACGGTGACTAAGAAACATTAAAAAGTTCAAACATATTCTGAAATTTTGAAGGAAAAAAATGGAAGAAATGAAGAACCTATTCCTCATATCATGTAGTTGTGACTCATCAAACATTAGCATTCTCCAAAACAACGCAATTCAGAAAAAATACTACGTAGTACAAATCTGTCCTTTGTGTCTTGCAACACAAGATCTTTTGAATGTACATTTTCTTCCCAACAGGGAAATGAAACAGACTGTAATTTTTACTGTAAGAATGAACTACTTTCTTCATTACAGATTTATTCATCCTTCTCCTTCAAAGTGCTTATCGCTGAAGACTTTAATATTCACTCTGAAGATGACGCAAATGTAATGAAGCTTAGAAACCCTATTCACATTTGATCTGATGCAATCTGTTACTAAATGCACAGATGTGCACTGCCAGCCTTGATAGTACTGCGTGATCCACTGATGTATGTCATGACCTCACATCTGATCACGTGTCTGTCCTATGTAAACAAAGTGTTGAAAAACCTGCTATGCACTGGACTATCAGTAGTGATCAGTGTGCAAGATGTTCATTTTCTTCAAATTTTTCCTGCTAAATTCAGCATCCTGTCTGTACCCATTGTTGTAGTCTGTACAGTTCTAGTCTTCTGGATCTGTTGTTGTCGTTTGATCTTATGATCCGATGCTTGTACAATGAAGCAACATCAGTACACTTCTATTTCTTTAACTCACACTTGGACAATAAATCTGCCTGATCATGTTTGTTTAGCAAAAACTGGATAAAGAGTTGGTAACACTTGAACAATATAACCAAGCTGATGATATGAAATGCTCAAAAATAGAGAAAGCATGAAAAGGTCACCATGTCAGATGAAATCAACAAACTTTTTGCTGACCACATCTTCTCTCCAATCAAAACTAATAGGATACTGCATGCGAATGCCTAGCAAACATGTCAGATACTGTGCCTAAAATGCTGAAGTGTTGGTGCAGCTGTCTAAAACACTTGCTTCAATCAAATGGTTCCTGAAACTCTCCAACTCTGAATGATGACAGAAGATCAATCTCATGCGGGCATTAAAATCTAAGGGAGTGAAATTAAGCTCCAAAATGTTAAGTCCGCACAAAGTGTGTGCTATTGGGAGCCCTGGATGGGATAAATGACAGCTCTTTATGTTGCCAAAAGCTGCAAGAAAATGATAGAAGAAAAGCTGCCCTATGCTCTGCGGCATGCGCTTAATTAATGATATCAAATCTTTACAATCTCCAATTGTGATATTACTTTATTAGTCTGATCATGCTCTGTGTAGTCCCAGAGAGAGAGAGCTGATTTGGTGGATACACACCTGGGTGCACACACCATGATGACATATGGCATGTAGTGATGAACACTTACATTCAAAGAGGTATGGTAATTCTGTCTGTATCCAGGAACTAACGGAAAGTTAAACATTTTAAGACTATCTTATCATCTGTTCATGTGCTGATCTGAGATTGAAATACCCCTCTTTAGAGCAGCAAATGACTGAATCATCAAATCATCCAAAAAGCATGCCAAACAGTGGAAGTAAAAAAAACAACAGATCTATGAAAAATTTGTACTTTTTGGAAGTTATAGTGACTTGCACACACAACAGATGACAAAGGATAACACACACTTACCTGAATAAAAGACAAACAAAACTAATGGAAACTAAATGCAAATTATCAACAACAAAAAGTGTTGCCGACTACTTACATCTGTGTCGTGTGACCCATGTCTGCTAATGATGGTGAACCTTGGCGGGAGACTGAGTTCAATTCTAGTTTCAACCCCTGTCTGTTGCCCCCCTGCAAATATAAAAAAAAAGATTCTTTCCTGAACAAGGAACAGATGAAGACAGAATAACAATAGAATTATGTGGTCTGGTGAAGATGCAATGAGCCGGATTGTTTTGGACTTTCAGAAATATTTACTTGTAAGGACAGTGTGGAGCACCAAATATTATTATAGTGTTAAGATTTCAAGACAACAGGGTACAAATGTCCAGTTTCATAGCTGTCCTTAAAGAGACGATGATGGATGGAAATACCCTAGGCCCCTGGACGGCATACATGCCCCTTCCTCAGCCCCCACTCCTTCCCCCTCCTTTAAATCCTAACACTGATGAAACATCATTGACATTAACTATATTGCTACATAATCTCTATTGTTGGCACCTTCTTCCTGATGACCATTTAGCATTAGCTGCTGCTCCATTTGTTGAGAATTGTGTATATTATTTCAATGTACTTTTATGAAGATTGGTTTCCTTAGGGTTTACAGCAAAAAGGATTTCAATTTAAAACCAAGTAAAAGAAAAAAATGATTATGGAAGTGAATGCTTCAAAGGGCACATAAAATCAATTTAAGTGAATGAATAAATAAATCAAATGAAAAACTGAAACTAAAGGAATCTAAAGTTTGTGCAAGTAATCTGAGAAGAGAGAATGGAAACTTCACTAGAACATAAGATGCACTAAAGCTTTATCTGCTCAAAGCTTTTTTTTTTCCTTTTGTGTTACATGTCAAACAGGTGCATGTATGTGTGTGCCTGTGTGTGTGTGCGCGTGCGTGCATGTGTGTATGCATGTGTGTGTGTTTGCACACATGCATGTGTGTGTATGTTTTTTTTTTTTTTGTGCATATATATATACTTTCACTACATTTAAGTCTCCCTTCCTCTTTGTGGGTCTTACTCTTTCACTCTCTCCCACTACCTCGTTCTCCTCTCCTCTGTCTGTCTCTCCTCCTCCCATCTCTCCATCACAGTAAGTACATGCAGTTTGTGTGTTGAGGCATGAATTGTCAGTGTTTGTTTTGAAGAATTACAGGATACGTTTTGCTTGTTTTGAAACTGGCTTCCTTCACAGCTGGAATGGTGGATTCATCCACTAGGATTGCAAGGTCAGCAAAGTACTGTCCACAGTATTGGCAGGTCCAGACTTTACTGAACTTCCTCTTCAATATATGTTCTTTTCGGACACTTCCTGACAGCAGGTCCTAGGTAGCTTTTGGATCATTGAGATGTTCAGGTGAACTGCAGCTTTTTCTCCAGTATTACAGGTCAGGACGATTGGAAAGTGGTCACTTCTGTGAAGATCGTCATGAGCACACCACTCATAGTCCAGGACCAGTAAGGGATCAAAAATCTAAACACAAAAATGTTCCTGTGGACGAACAGCGACATGTTGGAGAACACATCATTCAGACGACCCAGTTCCAGCTCTGAAAAGACATTTTCATTTCAAGAAGACTCTGGATGAGGACCTCACACCACCCCAAAGAGGACAGTGCCCATTAAAATCGCACAAGTGCAGAAACGGTCGTGGAGGTTCTTCAATAAGGCTGACCATATATTTCTTTTAAGAAAACAAAAAGGAAATAATCATAAAATCTTTAAACTTACATAAGTGCTTCTATGTTTTTACATGATTAAATCTAATGCCTCTTCACCAAGGTTCATGTCACTGTAATTTAATATACCATTTTCTGAATCTTTTGTAAAATTCCGTTATTCCTCTCTGTGGAGAGTCTCTAAAATCTTACGTGTAGAGGCTTTTACTCCTTCTTCAAGACACTCATATTACTCTAAACAGAAGGGATGATTAATTATAATTCCTATTTGTTGAGAAGTCTGTCTTTCTTACTGTGCTGGTGAACTACAAACATTCACTGTAACATACCCCCAGACATACACTATATTGCCATAATTCATGTAAGTGAAAATTGGGTGAATCAAACACCCTGCTAGTGCTATGCTATGCTATTCTCCTCCCCATCCCATCCCCATCCTCTCTCCATCTCTCTCTCTCTCAATGTAAAATATCCTTCATCAACATGGACCGTCTTGGTAATCTCCCATCAAGTTTATCTTTTATCTGCACAATCCAAAGAATTGTACAATTCCAGAATCATTTAAACATGATTAATATGTGACTGCCATTTCATATTTTCATCAACATTGCACAATCATACCAAGAACACAACGCTCACCAACCTGGTTTACCTAGTTCTCATTATTTTAGGCTTACAGACAGATGCTGTCCTCAGAGTTTTCAGATAGATTGTCCTCAGTGTTTTTCATGTTTTCTTTTGATGTTAAGATCATATACTTTGAGTCGTTTGACGTTTGTGGATTAAGGACAATTGAGACACTGTTTATAAATTATACTGTGTTGTAACAGTTCAATTCAGGCTTTCAGCAGATCTACTTAATGTCTAGAGCTTTATCACAGATGATCATGATGTCAGACGATAAACAAATAAAAACACCACTTTTCACTTCTGCTCAGTAAGTATCACACACATGCACATACCTTGTAGTACAGATTTCAGCACTCAAGTCCCATTTATCTAGCTACTTCAGACTGAGCAAAAACAGTTGCAGTATTAGTAATGCATATATTTAGAAGGAGAAGGGGTTAGTTACTGCCAAGGACAAACAAAGAACAGGACAAATTTTTGTCTGTGTCCTTGGTGGTAACTAGCCCCCTCTCTTTCTAAATTTTGCTTCATTTTCTGCCCTCAGCCACTCCATTTTGAAACAAAACTTTCCCTTCAGTAACTGTTTTCAAGGTCAATACCTTTTTCTTTATAATACGTAATTTGTTAAAACAGGATAAAACTTGGTGCACCATGTGTTGAACTATAATTTGGTATCTCAGGTAAGTGGCTTGACAGCCGGGCAAACAGATAACAGATAACATCAAGTATACCTACATGTGCATGCCAGATTAT
The DNA here is from genome assembly GCA_016801955.1 of Conus betulinus. Lineage (NCBI taxonomy): Eukaryota > Metazoa > Mollusca > Gastropoda > Neogastropoda > Conidae > Conus > Conus betulinus. The sequence goes on along the minus strand of JADBJO010001042.1, from coordinate 181,546 downwards.
TCATCATTTATGAAAAACAACAGTGAACGGTTCTAAGAACAGAGCCTTCTGGAACACTGCAGTTTACGGCTCTTTTGAAGAAATTTGTTCCATCTGAAAACAATCAGGATCGGTTCTCAGGTGTGAATGCAAGACAGAGAGATTTAAGAGAAAAAGAGAGGTGCATGAGAACGTAAACATAGAGTTCTAGACAAACTCAGATATTCTCTGTATGCATAAAAATGCTCAAGACTGCACGCCACACACACACACACACACACACACACACACACACACAGAGAAGAATCACTAATCTTCTCTGTTATGCTGTTGGAAAGATGATTTGCTTTCTCTCCACCATGACCTGCTTTATAGTTGTTGATGAATTCAGGTAGTGAAAGATATGGTATAGATATGGCATTCATATTAAAACAAAGAAAATTGCTGGGGGGGGAGAGGGAGGAGGGGTAGGTAAGGAGCATTATACACGCACATCAACATGCATGTACACACACACACACACACACACACACACACACACACACGCGCACACACACACACACACACACACACACTGTGTGCACACACACTTTCATGCAGTGCAACCACACCTGCGCACACGCACATGCCCACACGCATGTGCATGCATACAATGGTGTGACACATACGCTTCACACAGCAACTTCTTCTTGATGGGCTCAGGCCGAGGTCAAAACTGCCAGCACTTTTTGGATGATCTCTTGCCGCAATGTAGGCAAGTGCAGCAGATTTCAACATTATTCACTAACGTGCAACTCACCTTTATAATTTTTTTTTCCCCATGAAATTGAGAACAATTTTCAGAGCAAAGTGTCTCTGTGTTCGCACTGATCAACTTGCATTATAAATCATGTGAAAACACACAAAATAAGATAACCTGATTGATATCAGTAGAAGCAATCAAGTATTGTTCAAATCATTGTTAGTACAGACTAGAGTATCCCCATCTGTTGCAAGTAAGATTACAAAACAACAACAGGACACACTCAAGGCCAACTCAAATCTCCACTGAGTAATTTAGTATAATACCAAAACAACACTGTAAAAATATCAACTGAAGTAAAAAGAATCTCCATAAATTCATTTTCATGTGATTCCATGACAGTGTATCACTGTCTGCCAACTGTTGTACACTTGCTTTAATTCTGTGTGATTTCTCGTCATGTTGTTCTACAGAACGTGTGTGTCACTCACTCACTCACACACACACACACACACACACACACACACACACACACACACACACACCCCGTAAGCATATAAATGCGCACATGGAAAGAAGGTTAAAGTAAAATAAATGACGGCTTCGTGACAACTGATTAGGAACTCTTGCAAATCAGTGACTCATGGAACCCCAAAATAATGATAGTGAGGCATGGATTTCCACTGAGCGACCGTGTACTTACCTTGCACATCACTGTCGCTCTCTGGGCTATCCGGGGTCGCCATCTTGAAATTTTACCTAGAAGTTGTTAGAATCCACCGGTCCTGCAGGCAGGACAGTGCCCTGACAGAACGTTCTCTTACG